>VWZI01023520.1:38513-156493 GCA_013396835.1 Psilopogon haemacephalus
CGACCTGATCTAGTGGGAGGTGTCCCTGCCTGTGGCGGGGGGTTGGAACTGGATGATCTCTGAGGTCTCTTCCAACCTAAACCATTCTATGATTAGAAAATAACAGGTGTAAGAAGCTGTCTCTGTGAGCAAACTGTTCCAACTGAAGGTGTCCCTGCTCCCTGCAGGAGAGTTTGAATAGACGACCTTTAAAGGTCCCTTCCCACCCAGACTATTCCACCATTCCTGAGAGAAGTGTTATGCTGAGGAACTGTGGCAGGGCTTGTAAGTCTGCCTGCTGAATCACTGATGCCATCTGTGCAAAGATCATGCAGGGGAAAAGCAAAGGAGAAAGAAATATAACAAATAAGTTTCAGGCAGACAATCAGTAGTAAAACTACAAATGTGTTAATTCAAGCTATTATTCACCTTTAAAACCTGTTTCACTGTTACTTGGTCATTTAACTTCAGCAGACCAGTCATATTCTTGGCCAGCTCCTCATGAAGTGTCCTTTCTTCAAATGATTTGGTCCTGAACACATACTGCAGAAGAAAGACAAAAAATTATCAATCAAAATGTGCATTAAAACAAATATAAACAAGCCCCAGTATGAGAAGATAAATTATTTACTTACCTCTGCAGCTGACAACCTTTGCTACGAAAACATCTCATTTGAGCAATAGATTCACATAAATCTCAATTCTCTCATCAGTAAGGACATCACTTCCCTACAAAATCCCCAGTTCTAAATACATCTTCGTGGTGATTTCAGCTTCACCATGAGGAATTTCTGCTTAAAATATTTTTTTTCAACAGGGCATAGGATCCCAAGACCTCTGAAACGCCTTTTCACCAGGACACACAAAAAAACCAAAAGAGCAAGCAGAGGATGTATGGAGGGTTTTCCACCCACCTAGTCAGGGCCACCTTTCACTTGCCCCCTTTCATGCAGTAACCAGAGCTAGTCAGAGCTGCTAAGAACTCTTCATCCTGGAAAGTGTAGAGCACCCACTGGAGCTGACACAGGGAGAAAACTACCTACCAAGCTGCTCATAAACCTAAGGTTAGCTTTACTCAACATCTCAAGATGATGATTTGCTACTGGGAGGCATTGTTCTATCTGTAAAGCCAAAGCTCTGCCAGCGCATCAGCTGGGATGGAATACATTTTCAATTCAGACAGGTAAGTAAAAGAAAGGAATATCAGTGGAAAATAACTTATTAATATTCCAGAGCAGATGCCATAAGCGTCGCCTTCTGCAGCTTGACACATCTGGGTCCAGTTACTTCAGTCAAGATAATTTTGCAATATTATTGCATCCGAATGACTCACAATTCTCAATTTACTTATTCCCACAAATTACCATTTCTGAAGTAAGTATTAATTTCCTTACAGATGCATAAAAGTGATTAACAGTTATTGGCTTTTGACTGCTGCTGGAAACATGAAAACAGGCTGAATGGACTTTTGGTGTGGTCTAATAATCACTTGCTCTTTTAAAGGTATTTAGCTGCAATAGGTGTCTACTGCAATATGGAAAAGTTATAGAATAGCAGAAATCTTAACACTCATTTAATGATCTACATTTAGATGTTACACGGGTTATTAATTTTGGAGCCTGAACAGTTCTGCTGCACCCCAACAGAATTCCTGTGTATTTGAGGCTAGAATCTGACTCCTAAGATGCTTAGATGTGTGAAACTAAATCCATACCATGTAAATAAAGACCAACAGTTGTCAACACTGAAATCGAAATAGATTTCCTATTTAATAACCTCACTCCTACCATATATTCAATATTCTACCCTTGAACATGCTGAAGTTTCAGAGTTCATCAGGAATGTGTTTGGCTTCACCTTATATGGAAAGTTAATTTAACTTTTCCCCCCACTCACCCAAATTCATGTCACTATATTACTCATAATCCACAAATGAAATATACCTTATGAAAACTATGTGTTGCACACTGAATCAGACTATCATCACAACCAGCAGCCCATACAGGCATTTGTCATTCACAGCTTCTTTCCGTGACTGTGGGGAATCTCCCATTGCTATTATGACTTCTGCTTTAAGAGTGCTCTGCAGCTTCCTCCTCCTGCGGTTGCTTAGCTTGGTGTCCTTCAGGAGGAAAGCTACACCAGCAAAGACAATATGAGCAGCCCTCTGTCCTCCTTAATAGAGTGAGGTTGTGGGCCAGGTTGCATTTGAGTGTGGTGGAGAAAGACACTCCAAGGAGTGACCCTGCTCTGCAGGATGACCTCAGAGTGCAGCCAGGCAGCGTTAACGGCATAAGAAATTTGTTGCAGAGCAGGAGAAATGACTCAGCCTCTTCCAAATCTTGTGTTAGTTTCCTACACAATCACCCATTCTAGTAACAGCAGAAAGCTATGATGCAAATGCTGCAAACAAGTACAATTAAGAGCAAAAGGGAAAAATACCCACAAAAATCCAAATTGACCCCCCCAACATAGAATAGCCACCAGTAAAAGAACAACCATACCATTACGTAAGAGTTGATGCAGTTGTCTAGCTGTTCTTCATGGCACTTTGCAACAATGTTAGTAAGGACCCTAGAAAGGAAAAAAGGGAAAAAATTAAAAAGGAAAAAGTACCCCTCAACAACATAAAATTTAGCTGTTTTGTGTCATATGTAAAGAGAGTCATTTTGAGACAATTCATTGTTCTCACTTATGACAGTTCACAAGGGATGTAATCCAAATGATGAATAGCTTGTGAAGAAAACAGCCCACTGGGAAGAATCTTGGGGCTTCTGCTTGCATGGATTGTGATGTTATATGTGTGTTTGTCTGAAATAAATGCAGCCAGTCTTGATGATTATAACTATACTGACATTACAAAAGAAGAAAACTACAAACTAAGAACTTGAATGATTTCTTTGAGATCATCCTGCTTCAGAAAACACAAGTCTCGGCAAGAACAAGTCATTTTTAACTTACTCTGTAGAGTCCCTTGACGATTGATACCTCTTTTTTCAGAATATTTAACACATCTTGCAATTTTAGAACCTTATTTTTACATTAAAAGAATGAGGAAGAAACAGTTTATGATTTTCAAATGTCAAAAATCAGTGAATCATAGCCCAAATTCAGGGGCATGCATCACAAAAGCACGACTTAAATGATTTATTAACATGCCTGACAAGTCTACATGGAAGTAGCCATCAGTGGTGATTTGAGTGTTTTATACCAGTTCTTACTGGATTCAAAAAATCTTTGTAATTCTTTTAAGTCACTATTTATCACCAATCTAATTTCTCGCCGTTAATAGGAATAAAAAACTCGTAGCAAAACACAAAAGCTATGAGAAAAGTAGCTGTGCCCGTTCCAATTCTCCTGATTTGAATCAGAAACAAGCTCTGGCAAAGATAAGAAAGAGAAATGATGACATGACTGGGCCCCCAGACAAGTAAATAACCACGAGAGAGTATAAAAGGGATAATGTTTGCTCCCCAATACGTAAGCCAATCCATGCTCTCATTTTGTTGTTGTTGCTTTTGATATGTTCAACACAAGCTGCTTGAAGCTATTCAGAGCAGAATAGGTTGTGTGTCAATGTAGGACACATCGATGGCTGGTGCACGCAGCAGACATGTGTATTCCTATTGACATCAGCTCCACCAGTACAAAAGCTACCTCACACCCTTGAACAGCACAGAAAATCCTTCTTTTATGTGTAATTTTTTTTTTTTTTTTCACTTTGGTATGCTGAGTGTATAGTAAAAATCTGTAGCATAAAAAATAATAACATCCTTCCAGTCTTCCATCTAATCATTAAAACCATTTAAAAAGTATCTGCTGTTTCTGTAGCATTTATTTTCCAATTTTTTTCATTGATACTGAAATTCCAGACTGGGACATAGAATCACAGAACAGCTGGGGTTGGAAGAGACCTCTGGAGATCATCCAGTCCAATCCCCAGCCTAAAGCAGAGTCACTCAGAGCAGGCTGCCCAGGATCTCACTGTCCAGGCGGGTTTGGAAGCTCTCCAGACAAGATGACTCCACAACCTCTCTGGGCAGCCTGCTCCAGGGCTCCAGCACCCTCACAGGAAAGAATTTTTTACTCATGTTCAAATGGAACCTTTTGGGTTCCCGTTTGTGGCTGTTGCCCCTTGTCCTGTTGCTGGGTACCACTGAAAGGAATTTGGTCCCATCCTTTTGGCTTTCATGCTCTGGCTACATGTAAGCCTGTAAGTCTCCTCCAGGCTAAACAGCTCCAGGTATCTCAGCCTTTCCCCACCAGAGATGCTCCGATTTCCTCATGCTCTTTGTGTCCTTCTCTGGAATCTCTCCAGTAGTTCCCTGTCTATCTTAAAGTGGGGACCTCAGAAATTAACAGAATAGATGTGGCCTCACTAGGGCAGAGTAGAGAGTGAGGGGAACCTCCCTCGATCTGCTGGTCACACTCAATGAACCCCTGGAGATCGCTGGCCTTTTTGGCTAGGAGGATACTCTGCTGGCCCATGGTGAACTGTTGGCCAAAATGATTCCCAGGTCTTTTTCTGCACAGCTGCTTTCCAGCAGGTCAGCCTCTGACCTGTACTGGTGCAGGGGGCTATTTCTCCACCGATGCAGGACCCTGCACTTGCCCTTGTTGACCTTCATGAGGTTCCTCTCTGCCCAACTCTCCAGCCTGTCCAACTCTCACTGAATGGTGGCACAGCCTGAAAGTGTGCCAGCTACTCCTCACTGTTTTGTATCATTAGCAAAATATGTAAGGGTGCACCAATTCTTCATTCTATCTGGCCTTCACACCATGCAACTGGTTGGCCATAAAGTGGTCCTGAGTGATGGTTTGACTGTCTCTTTGAAAATATGGAGTTTACAAGAAAAGGTTCTTCTAATTCTTGTGCCTTGCAAGTAGCCACGATCATTTGATAAAGGATATTGACTCTAGCTTTCCAAGGCTAAGATGAGGAACTCTGCTTCCTTGCTCCTCTAAGTCCTCCTACTTATTCCTAATTTCTCTGCAGGAACTAATTCTGAAGAACAACTTGCGGAAGGAAAGAAAATGTACTGACAGCAGATTGATCTAACAGAGCTGCTAAAGACAGCTGCCATCTTTCTGTTTTGTGGTTATCTCCATGTTTAGCTACTGGCAGAACAGCAACAAAACCACCCCTATGGCCAGAAAGAAATACGGCACAACTCTCTGCCCTCCTGCAGAGGCTATCACAATCTCTCTAATACATTTTTTTTTCCTGCTACCCTAATTAACAGCATCAATAAAGACAATTTCATTATGGGAGGGGTGAGAGACTCAGCAAATCATTCCACTGCTTGCTTGCTCACTGGAAAATGCTTCCACTGCTCTTCAGTTATTGCTGATAAGCTCTAATTAAAATATGCCCCAAACAGTGTGACCTGGTTATTTGACTCTGTATTAAATGCTGCAAGCTGTTAAACTCTTCCTATACTCATCTCCACATGCTCAGACTCAACCATAAACTGAAGCTTATATTCAGCTTTGTTAGGAAGCACTTAGCTCCCTGAGACCTTCACCTACAATTACCTAAAGGTAGAGAGCCATATCATAGAATTGTTTTGATTGGAAGAGAATTTTCTGGTCACCAAGTTGAATCATTAACCCAACACTGCACTGTGTTCCTTAGCTACACATCTGAAATCTTTCCAGGGACTGATTCCACCACTGGCCTGAGCAGCCTGTTTCACACCTTGACAACTGTTTCAGGGAAGAAACTGTTTCTACTGTACAACTTAAACCTCCTCTGGCACAACTTGAGGCCATTTCCTCTTGTCCTATCACTTGTTACTTGGGAGAAAAGACCAATCCCCACCTTGCTCCAACCTACTTTCAGGTAGTTGGAGAAAACGAGAAGGCTTCCCTGCTCTGTTTCCTTCCTTTCAAGGTAAACAACCCCAGTTCCCCCAGCTACTCATCACAAGACTTCTGCTCTAGATGCTTCAGTAGCTTCATCGCCTTTCTTTGGACATGTTTCAGCTCCTCAATCTCCCTCTTGAAGTGAGGTGCCCAAAACTGAATGTGAGCCATGGTCAATGATTCCTTGGTTGGTATTGTTCAACCCATGATACCACACTCTTCCATGTGTTAATTGCAGAGCTTTGATGCAGATGCTACTAAAGCCTGAATGTCTCGGTCAGCCTTTGTAAGAGCAGTTGTAACTGGACTAACGTCTTCGTTTGCACTCTAGAGTGAATTCTTTTCCTCACATAGAAAATATTCAGATACCTGGTCACAGCTGTTGTAACTTCATCATCGCTGTTTTGCACCAAAACCCAGAAGAGTTGATTCAGGACTATGGGAAGAAAATTCATAATTACATGGATCTTCTCAATCCTCAGCAAATTCTGTAATGAGTAAGGAAGAAAATGAGAGATTTACAAACCCCATTTTCATATTGCACTAAGGATACAGGAACAGCAATAAAACCACTTACTACTTTCAAGGCACACATTTCCTAATAGTTTAAGACAAGCTCCTTCTTTTTATGCAGACATCTGATAAATTGAACTTGTAGCTAAAATACTCCTGCTAAATCACTCCTACTAAAAACACATTGGTGAAAAGCAGTGTTATTGCTTTAACCTCAGTGGATTGAGATTATATTATCTCCTCTGACTTCAGTTGGAAGAGATCTTTGTGATCAGCAAGTCCAACCATTAGCCCAGCAAGGATGATATCGAGGTTTTAAATGAAAAAAAACTCCCAGACTTCTCCTTTGAATTCTTCCAAGAGTTTAATTTCAGTAATTTTCAATTCACTCCAGAATTCCTCCAAAGGTATTAATGACTTATAAACAAAAGCAAAATTACTTATTCCTTGATTATACTGCAGAGTTGATCCCTTGTCGCATACAACATTATCTCTATTTTCTAATACAATGCCTTTTTAAAAGGTAAAATGTAAACAGCAAAGAAAGGACAGTCCAGTTCTGGTCGTTTAAGTAACTGACACTGCCTAGAAAGTTATGAAGCTTTTATGAAATTCTAATTGTTTATTAAATAAAAAAATCTCTTCCCAAGTAGCTTTAAAACTCTAATTAAGGAACAGGAAAACCTTAGCAACGAAGGAAAAAGGGAAAGCACCTACAGGATGGTGACATCTACACCCCAGAGCACCTATTAGATTTTACAGACTGCTAAAAAGCAAAGCACTAAACAAAAGCTGTACACAGGAGGTTGTAGGGCTAGTGCTGTGGAATGATGCCACGGCCATCCTTGATTTAAATGTACAGAATACCTTGCACAGATCCTTGGACAACACCTAGGTTTTTAAAGTGAAAGCACGAAGAGCCAAGCAGGAGGTGGGCATGCAACATATTTAAGGCGAGAGATGGAGAGCAGCTTCAGCTCCTTTTCCTGGACATTCCTGGAGCAACATCAGATCATACCTTGACAAGGTTTGAGGCTTGGCATTTGCTGGATTACTAACATTGATGGGGAAGATGCAGCCATGCTCTAAATGAGAAGGGATGAATAAAGCCCTGTGACCAGTGTTGCATCTGCCACATCTCGTAAGTCTAACTGGAGCTATTGTGGACTCATTGCCACATTTAGAGTTGGGCAGCGATGGATCAATGGAGAGAAAACCCTAAATACTATTTGATAGCATAGCTGGCACTGCAGGTTACTTTACCTTACAAGAACTGATGAAGTTTGAGGTAGGAGGCTGGGATAGATCCTTTTCCCTTTCTTGGCACTGATGGAAAAAGCTGTTGAGGTATGGATCCTAAAAGGAGAAGATTTCACATTACTGTACATTAAAGACAGGATCAGAACTCAGCTGCATGAACTGCTTACAGCAATGGTGTGTGACACCGCTTGGTCTCTTACCACCTCAGGCATAAGACATTACAAGACAGGTGAATCTATTTAACTCAACTCAACAGCCAGCAAAACTTGCTATATTCAACTTATTTCTAGATGCCTTGACTGCTCCTTTTTTTAGTATTGTAAGAAATTAATTATTTCTTCACAATCTGTGGGATTTTAATGGCCAGTTTTCTGTTTTGTTTTGTGTTCCTGATGCTCATAGTAATTACTTTTTTTCTGTTTTAATTGAATTCCCTTTTTTTTTTTTTTGTTGGAGTAATTTAAAATTTAAATGTAGAGTATGTACTCCACTATTGTCAGCTTGCCCTTCCACATTCAAATAACCTTTAAATGTCAGAGAAACAAATTCATACAAGGTTTTAAAACAGCTTTCCCTGATACTTTCTATTTGCAAGCAGGCAGCAGAGCTAAGAGGAAATTCATTTTACCTGAGTATTTACTGTTGACACAACCAAAGTAGAGACCCTGAAGAGTGGTTTTCCACTATCCACCCATTTTACATCACAGCCAATCTGCTATTGAAACAAGAACAAGAAGAAGAAATACATTTCCCCATATATTTCCTACTTATTCAGGTTTGTGTTAGATTCTCACAACAACAGTAAAATAAACACAAGGAGGCAGACATAATCCAAACTGGTCAGGATCAGTAGGAAACTGCAATATCTCACCACAAAACTGGAGAATGAATCATGATTGTTGACCATGTCAGCTGAATGTCATAGAGTGTAAGAGTGTGACAAGAGTTCTCCCTGACCACTCTCACTCATGTTTTGGAGAAGTATGATGCAATGCAGGAGAACAGAGTTATAAATAAAATACACATTTCCCATATATACTTGTTAATCAGCAAGATAGGACTCCCAGTCCAGAGGTATCTGGTTGGAATAACCCCTGCACCAGTATAGGTTAAGGGTTCACCTACTGGAAAGAGAATCCAAAGAGAAAAACCTGGAAGTGTTAGTGGAGAACAAGTTCACCATGAGCCAGCAATATGCCCTCGTGGCCAAAAAGGTCGAGGGAGGTTCTCCTGAATCTCTCTACTCTGCCCTAGTGAGACCACGTCTGGAGTACAGTGCCCAGTTGTGGGCTCCCCAATTCAAGAGAGACAGAGTACTACTGGGGAGAGTCCAGAAGAGGCTACCAAGTTGAAGAAGGGTCTGGAGCATCTTATTGTCAAGAGAATGGGGCCAGATTCTTTTCAGTGGTGTCCAGCAATAGGATAAGGGCCAACAGGCACAAACCAGAAACCCAGGACGTTCCATCTGAACATGATGAAAAACTGTCCTGTGAAGAAACCCTCCTGTGAGGGTGTTCGAGCCCTAGATCAGGCTGCCCAGAGACATTGTGGAGTCTCCTCCTCTAGAGAGATTCCAATCCCATGATCCTGGGCAGCCTGCTCTGAGTGACCCTGCTTTAGCAGGGCAATTGGATTAAATGATCTCTGAGTTCCATTCCAATCCCCACCTTGCTGGGATTCTGTGGCGTTATCTACTCAGTGATGGGCACCTGAGTATTCTAAAACAGACTCTCTGTTTACTGCGTACGCTTCCAGGTAAACGCAAATGCAATTTCCATCTCATGTAAAACATCCTAAAATAAATGCTCCGCGTCACCGGAGCAATAAGGAAGTATGAATTGATACCTTTCCACTAGCTGGCTCTTGAAGGCTCAAGTAACTGGGAGGCAGACTGCTCGCCACTGGCACGCTGTGTTCTTGGGAAGCTAACCGGGCGTCCTTCAGCAGCGGAAGCCACGCGTATCCCACTGTGCACGAGAACAAACCAGCGTGACCCTCTCACAGAACAGGCTTCTCAAGTCCGTAGGAAGACAAAAATACCCAGCCAGAAATTCTGCAATCCTTATTTGAACGAATAGCATTTACACTTAGAATTGAAAGTAATTCTACTACAGGTACCTGGTGTTTCCAGAGCCTCTTTCTTTTTGGCATTAGCTTTTGCATTTATGTCACAGGTGACATGATAAAATGAAAACAGAATGTGGTGTTTCTTATGGAGTTGAGTGGGAAGTTCGATTTTCACCTGAAATGTAAAATGTTACACCTCACTTTAGTTAAAAAAAAAATTAGATTTAACCAGGTATCAGAGATGGTCTAAATGAGTGACATTGCTCACTACAAAGGTCTTAAGTGTTTTCCCACATGGGTAATTAGATGTTCTCTTAAGGAAATAGTTTAGGCTGATCACCCATCACTTTTACTTAAACCAATTTTTTTCTTCTCCCTCTTGCAGATGAGTATTTGCATTTTTTATGAAAAAGCATGAGATGAAAGAGGACAGAACTACAGTGATAGACTCTGCTTAGAAGTGCCCCCACTGCACTCCAGCAGCTGTAAATAGCCATCATCATTCCCTTATTTTCAGAATGACCAAACAAGAAACTAAAATGACATTTCTGCTACTGCTTCACCACTATTTCATGGCAAAGACCAATTAATAAAGGCTGACATGAAAAGAAACTTCTATTGACGATTTCTGCTCAGTCTTAAATCCCGTATCATGTCATCCATGAATCCCTGCAGATTGGCTTTGAGGTATAATTAACCTATCCGAATAAAAATACAACGTAATCAAAACAGGTTGCCATGGGAACTAATAAAAAAGACCCTTTGCCCTTGTGAGCTATGATGAAGTTTATCCAAGCTAATCCTATGCTTGAGGTAAGGTTGAGAAACTGTTTCTAAATGTTTCCAGTGCAAAACAAGCTTAGGGCTAAGAGTCTAATATTATAAACAAAGATGCGAAATGGGCATTCAGAGGCAGGGATTGAGACAATTTTCTTGATAACATACTTCATCCATTTACAGACTATCTTTGTTGTGTGGGGATCACTGAGGATGGGGGCATACCTCTTTCAGCCAAACCAGCTGCTAAGATCTGAATCCAGCCCTTTGTTCAGCCTGAAAGTGATCTGCCCAAATCAGCTGCCTCACCAGCATTGCATGATCTAGTTGAAGATGTTGCTGATCACTGCATGGGGGGGTTGCACTTTTAAGACCATTAAGAGACTCCTCCAGCCTAAACCATTCTGTGGTTCTAGGACTTTCAGATGTGTTAAACCCCAAAATACAGCTCACAGAGGAGTAAGTGGAGGATTCTGCTTATGCCATGCTTTAAGCCCTATGCCTGTTCCTAAACATTAATCTTAAATTAATATTTCACATGCAACTGTAGATTACCTGCTGAGCTAAATATCATGAAATGGCAGAGGGAAGACAACTGAAAAAATAAGTTTTTCCAAGGCCATGGTTTGGAAAATCCTGGCTAAATACTAACAGTGTTTGCCAGCCTTATCACTACACAGAAAGCAGCAATGGAAAAATCCAGCACAGACATGTGCCATCCACAGCCCATCAAGTACAATGGACACTGAAATGGTGCTATGAAGTTTACCTGCAGAGAGCCTAGGGGATCAGTCCATGATGGGGGTGAAACAGAGATGCATGTGCAATGAAGACTTAGCAAAGGCCAACACATAAACTCTGTTCTAAAGCTGAATCCTTAAAAGCAGCAGCAAAATTACTTCCTGCAGCCACCACACATCATTGGACATTCTGTCCAGAATTGGATAACAGAAATGCCCCAGTGCAGAGCTTGTGTTGCAGAGAGGAATTTGTTCTGACAGCCCTTTGCCATCGTGTTTACTGTTTGCATTAAATCAGGAGATGCAGCTGGACCCTTAATGTGATCCAGACGTGCATTTTAGAGAATGAGACTGTTCCTAATTAATTCTACAGCATCTTAACTGTACTCAAAACATCTTCTAGAAGGAAGGCTTCACTGAGTTAAGGGAAAAAAAAAACCCAAATCTGAGGCTGCCTGAAAACCTACACAAGACAGACCCATCTAGATCCACAAGAAACTGTGACACAAGTATTCTTCACCTATATTTTTCTGCCTTGCTGTAAACATGTGGGTCTGGCAGACATTGAATGAAAAGAAAAAAGCAGACTGACCTCATCATAGAAATCAGGATTCTGGGAATGATGCAGTACAGCAGTGTAGGCCGACGATGTAAATAACGGTCCACCTGGCTTCCCATAAATACACTGACAAAAGTAACAGGCTTTAATTACACTGGGAAATTCTGCTGATCCCAAGCAGAATGCATGCACATTGATAGAGAGATCATGAAAGATTGATAATTTCTTTGATCAAATATTAAAAGAAACATAAGTGCTCAGACTTGCAGTTTTCAACAGGCTTTTCCAGTAAAAGTCCATTGATCCTATGAAAATGACCTGACACTCTACTGAACAGTGCAGACTCTGACTTCTTCCTTGTTCTGAAAAGCCTGATAGTAGCAATGATTCAAAGGAGCTATTTCTCTTTCACACACATCCATACACAACACAACACCTTCACTGACTTTTCAGTGTACAAAAGCTACATCAGTTAACCATCTTGCTGATAGTATCCAGTCTTGAGGCTCTTGAGTTGAGTGACTATTACTGAGTGATAACAACTTTACTGGTGGGGGAACCAAAGTAAGATTTCAGTAAATAGCTCTTAATCCTGAGCTTTGCTATTGACCAAGTTTAAGGTTATTTTCATTTTGTGCCTCACTCTCTTTAGGCAAATGTCCTGAGCTCAGTGACAAATAGAGGGTAAATGGCTAAATTTTAAGGTAAGTTGTAAATTTCACTACATTTTCTGACACAGTCTTCTCTTCCTTCCACAAGTCAGAGAGGCAGTACTGCAAACTGGACTATTATGACTGAGATCAAACAGAAGCACAGCGCAAATGTAGAAGGATATATGACAACATTCACCCATTAATTGTTAGCACAGCCTTGATTCCTGGGTTTTATAAATTATACTCTCAGAAACACTGCTTCCTGAATGCACTCTTGTGGCTCACCTTCAGGGGCTTCGCTCCTTCTTCATCAGAGCCTTTAAATTCAATACACACTGTTATATTCCGTGCCTGAAAAGGAAGCGTTAAATCTTAGATCAGAAATGGGATACTCATACACACAGGAAAACTATAAGGGCTGAAACAAACTACTTGAAATCCCAGTTAAAACACACACATGGTCCATCAGCATTTAAAACTCCTTGAAGTCACAGTGATACTGGTAGAAACACTGCTGCAAATAACTTGCAAAATATAAGTGTCTCTCAAAGTGCGTTAGAAAGTGACCAGCACTTATCTGTGTCTTGCCCTTAATTAATTTTCAGTCACCGTGAAGATGCAAGTTTCTTTTAAGAACTACAAATGCTACCCAGATTAATTTTATCAGCTCACATTTCATTAGCATGCAGCCCTTCTGAAAAACTGTGAAGAGCTATTCCCACATCACCTCTCTTTGAATCACTGAGACACAACTCAAAATTAATCCATAAATTCACCTCATTAAAACTGTGCCAATATTCTATGACTGCAAAAAGGTCAAAAGCCAAACCAGTAGCTCGCATCCCCACTCCCCCCTCCTCAACAAGAAGAACTCCTTCATATCAGTGAGAGCTCCGTGCTGGCTGTCCCCATACTGTACCTTGTTGAAGTATTTTTGACTATCATATTTGAGGTGTTTGGGATAAATGTATAACTGGTTCTTGTAAACTCTGTAAGGTCGAGAGTATTTTGTCGATTCCTGCACAAACTCTTCAACTTCCACTGTGGGCTGATGATCTCTTATGTCATTAAATGGCTTGATCGGAATAAATGATGAAGTTACACAGTCTTGAAAAGAACACAGCAAAAAACCATCACATACTATGTTTGTTTTTATAGCCTTACTACTAAGAATAAGCAATACTGAGATGGAACAAGTGAAATCTTGCCTTAACTTGCCAAGAACAAGTAATGGTGACAGCCACAGGCTAAATCCTGTCTTAAAGTGCATTGGTGCCTTGTCAGAACAATTACGATTCATCATTTTGAAATGGTTTCTCTCACTCAAGTTGAACAGTACAGCATGAAAACCTCTTTTGACATACAGGGTTTGGTGACATTTGATGGCATAACAGCACCAGTGGTGTGGGGACAGTTTCTACACAAGTGACACTGTTTCTAATTAATTTTACAGCTCAATATCTCATGAAAGTTTTTCTATTAGCTCAGAATATACTAAATGAAATGAAGAAACGAGTAGTGCAGAACGAGATTAAATATATGATCCAATTGGGAAATGAAAATGAGAACTCTGCCAACTAGACAGAAGAGATTAAATCCAGACAAAGAATATTATGCCCATGCTATGGAACTGGGGAGACATTAAAATACAGCATAGAATTTCTCTGGTACAGTGTTTAAATTATATTAGAGCCTTATTCAGACAAATTTTCTTTACATCAAATAAATGCTTATGTCATTACTCTTTAGACTGAGGGAATTTTCATTGACTTTCCAGAGAAACTGGGCACTATGCTGGCACATGCTCCTTAAAAGACACTCTCACTTGGCCACAATGCACATTGAGCTAGGTAACAGTATTAGACTTTAAGCTGCTTTGGATCATTTTGCCTGCTCCAATTTATAAGCTTCTTTTGAAAGTAAAAACTGGTTTTGAAATCTTAGTGAAATTATTTTGCTATCTAACACCCTGTGAAGATATGTGATGATAGACTTCAGAGCAGTTCAGTGGGCCAAATTTCTGCAAAAGCAAGTAACAGTTGCAAGTACTGCAGATCTTGGTCTAGCGGAAGGTGATCTTGCCCAGGTCGAGGGGGTTGGAACTAGGTATCTTTCATGTCTCCTCCAGCCCAAACCATTCTGTGATAGAATGTGGCTCTTGAACCACAAAATTTAAACAGAGACAGAATGATCCACATGGAAGCATCTATTTTAAGTTGTTGCAGTGATGCCAGAGTGGCATCAGTCAGCAATCTTGAAACCTATTTAATGTACCATATGTGCTAATTCACAGAGGAGATAAGCATCACAGCCATCAACAGTGCTAACTGATTAACCTCCAGCTACAGACATCCACTCGGCTCTTTGGTCTGATCCTCTAGAGACCAAAAAGTGGTCCTTGGACTTTCACTGTGTGTGGAATCAGCATCCTGTGTTTTATATTGCTGGGGTATCTCTGGCCAGGTACATAATAAAACAAAGAATGGTGCAATTAAATGAAAACAAATCAAGAACACTCCCTGGCATGATATTTCTATACAACAGTGGACACTTCTACCAGAACCATCTTCACGCAGCAGTTATGGCTGGAAAGCCTATTATGGTGTCCTACTTAACTAGTAACTAATTATGAAGTGGAATCATACTTGGATGTTCCAAAGGAACATAGTCAACTGCAATCTCCAAACAGCCAGGTATAGTCTGGATTTTGCTAATCTTCTCTGCTCTGCAATGACAGAAAGGAAAACCTTTTAGATAATTAAGGGAGATGAGGCACATCACAGGAATTAATTAACATGAAAATCAGACCTTGATTGAAGATATAAATATAGATGCAACACATTAAGCATAAAACTTTTGGCTATTAAATCAGATACAACAGCAGAAAAGAAATGTGGCTTGTTTGGCAGCATTTTTTCTTTGGCAGCATTTTTTCTTTGGCATTTCCTTCTTAGCCTTGTCCCTGTTTTTTTATTTTATAGAAGAGGAAGATATTGGTGAATCTAACCTTTTCTTTCTAAAGTCTTTCTAAAGTCTGAATCGAATGTTCACTAAAAGGAAGACAAGAGGAGTTCACAGCATCATGGATTCTGCAAGGGCCATGCTGAAAAGGGACCAAAATACATTCCTTGTGCCCAAGCAATGTGAGAAGCCATGCTAAATAAATTTTATCTAGGAAATGCTTTAGACAGACAAACTCAGCAGACATGACTCCTATAATAGGAGTAGTAACAATTGCAGTGAAGTTTCCTGACCAGTAAGATGACACAAGGGATTAAATGTCTGCTCCTAATCTTGTAGCTGACATTCAAACTTTCTACATTGGATTTTATATAAATGGAACAGAAGTTAATTAGATTAATTAATTTCTGGGCACATTTAAGAGTAGCATGGGCAGGAAGAAATCCACAGTTTAATTCCCACGTCGCTTATCCAGTGTAAACAAAGACTCTGCTCTAGAATTAACCTGATTTACACCTGTGTGGAAGAGTATCCAGCCAAACCACTACTCACTAATTTACACACTGCCAAACTTTTGGAGAAGTTTTTTCCTTCCCATATCCACTCTGTACTTTGTCATGGAGACTCAAACAAACAAAAGAGAGGAGTGAGGAAACCATTAAAGAATGCTGTTTTTTTTTCTCTCTCTATTTCTGTTTCCCATCTGTTTTCCCCTGACATAATATTCTGTTGCTGCTTACTTCACATGCACTTACTCTGACGCAAGCTAATTTAACGACTCACTACCTATAGGTTATAACATTTACTAATGTGCCAAATAATATTTCAGTTTTCCTGCAAAGTCCTATACACAGCACTCTGGCTAATGTAAGAAACATTAATTTAACATTGCTGCTTCAGCACTGTGTAAAATGAAGAAAAAAATACCCCAAAACTGTGAAGATTATTCTGTGCAGCATTATAAAGCCTTTATTCATTTGCAAAGCAAATTAAAATGTTCCTTACCTTCTGTATTCTGCTATTAGTTTAATCAAGTCTTCCATGGAAATTTTGTTACTTTCTTGCCTGAATAAAGGCGAGAATCGGGAGTCTCTGTCAACATTTCCTTGATTATCTTTAAACACTGGTCTGTAAAGAAACAAAAATGACATGTTTATAAACACTTAACAAGATACAGATGTATATACACATTTGCACATTCGAAATTGTAGTGTAATCTTTTAACGAGGCTGTTATAGGACCTCTAACACGGGTTCAAGGCCTTCCTACAGAGTCTCATACCAGAAAGCTTTTCTGAGTAGCACAGGCGAAATCAGTAGCAAAATCTGCAGTAGCACAGGCAAAATCAGTTTACTCACATCTGTGTTCCTAGTCCTGCAAATACTTAAGATTTTGCTAGGGTTTAATGCTAGAACAAATCCCCATCTCACTCAGCATCCACTGTTCCCCCCCTCTCCTCTAGCTAAGTCTCACTTGAGAAATCTGGAAATATAAGGCACCTGACTGAGCCAGCTCTCCACTCTCACCCACTCCTCTGTCACCTGGCTGCATAGCCATCTTCTCCAGCCTCTTGGTCAGCTCCCGGGGCAGCCCCAGAGAGCTCATTCCTTGCTGAGAGTCACTACCCCTGAGCCTGGTGTGGCTTTACCATCTGCCTCACACATCAAGGACGTGGCTCCTCATGTCAAGAAAGAGACATTTCCTTATTTCAAGGAAATGTTTTGAAGAATTCATCACATCAATAGGTAGTTTTACCCAAGAAGTTACTATCCAGTGAAAACCATGAGTATTTTAATTAATTGCAATAATAATGAGACACTATATCCCAACTCCTGTGCCTCAGCACATAAAGAATCTAATGCTTTTGCAGAACCAAATCTGTAGAGACTTCTACAGACTCCTCCTAGGCACTGGATCTGCTCTGTGTGATCCAGCAGTATGATGCCATCTCACTGGGGCTGAGCTGTCCTTCACAAAACAAGTTTGTGGTGCATTGACTCAAATTTTAATGAACCACCTACAAATGAAATGAGGCGGAAAAAAAAGAAGGTAACAGGGAGCATCAGCTGTTGTGAACACAGGAAAACATTCCCAGAAATTTACATTCCTGCTCATTGACACTTGTAGGATTTAATTAAGACATTTCAGTGCCCTTTGTGTATGCCCAAGAGTCACACATGCTGGCTGGGCTGGATAATGTAACTGCTATCCAGATTAACAAACCTTGGATTCAACTGTAGTATAAAAAGCATTGCTTAACAAAAGTAAAATGTTCTCGACACTAAGTGCTGTTCTGTGAATCATTTGGCCAGTTTTACTTCCTTAGTTTACTCCTCTGTTCCACTGCCAGTGAGAAGAAGAATTGATGCCAGCAAAAATTGTTGCCAGATGCAAAATAACCAAGTAAACCCTTGGAAAAGGATCCCAAGGAGAAGTATAAATGCACTCTGACTTAAGTTAATTAACATAGAGGAGCACCACTATTTGGTTTCTTTGTAACTGCAGAGAATAATCAGCTTTCTTCTATTGGGGTTTTGCCTCCAGCAGTTAAGAGAGAATAAGGCCCACGGCAACGTGCCACGTCAAAAATTCTTCAGTTACTACAGCTAAAGCACTCAGTGAGTGACTTCCACCTCTGCAAGGTGATGCTGAGCAAACTCAGGCTCTTCTGGAGCTCGTTCGCTAATTCCAGAGCAGGCTCTGACAACAAGCAAATCACTGCTCAGCACGGCAGGGTGCAGAGGCACCTCCCAAGGCACAGCTGGAAGTCAGGTGGAAAAGGAAGCAGGTCTGTGCTGGAAGCTCAGTGCAAGTCAGTGGTACTGAGCACCAAGCACTGTCTCCTGGGAGGCTCAAGGAACCTGCTATATGCTTTTGTGGACAAGAAGGCAAATGGTTCCCTGGGGTGCACTCATCTTCTCAAAAAGATTGTAATGAGCAGATTGAGGGAGCTTCTTCTCCCTATCTGCCCTAGTGAGGCCAGATCTGGAGTACCGTGTCCAGTTCTGAGATTGCCAGTTGAAGACAAACAGGAAAGCACTGGAGAGAGTCCAGCAGTGGCTACAAAGATGATGAGGGAACTGAAGCATTTCTCTAATAAAGAAAGGCTGATAGATCTGGAACTGTTTAGCCTGGAGAAGAGCAGACTGAGAGGGTATCTCATCAATGCTCATCAAGGATGGCAGTCAAGACAACAGGGCTTGGCTGTTTTTAGTGGTGCCCAGTGACAGGACAAGAGGCTATAGGCACAAACTGGAACCCAGGAGGCTCCATTTGAACTGAGGATGCTGTGCACTGGACCAAGCTGTGCACAGAGGTTGCGAAATCTTCCAAACCCACCGGAACGTTGTGATCCTGTGCAACCCGCTCTGCGTGACTCTGCTTTAGCAGAGGGGGTTTGACTAGATGTGGAAAAACTGCTCACCTCCAGCGTTAGAGATGCAGCATGAGACCTGCAGCTACACTAGCTGCAGCACAGCTTCACTACTAGCAGCCATACCAACCTATACCAGCTGAGAACTGAATCACAGCTGCAGGAGCTACCAAAGGATTCAACTGTAAGGCTCTAAAACAAGAACTTCATGAGACTGGAGAAAGTTCGAAGGAGTGTAAAAACAGACCTCTGAGTGACATTTCCCCTCATATCTGCAAGACGTAGCTGAGGCACATATTTGCAAACTTCGGCAGTGCGGGGGAGGTATCTGACACACTGTAATTCTAACACATCCCATAATTATACCTGCGAGAGCAGACAAGACACCAGATCCCACCAGCGCCGGCAAGGAACCAGGGAGGAACCCTGAGTCACGCTTTCGAATGATGTTAACAAACTGGATGCCACGCAAGCTCATTAAGAGTTTCAGTCACATGCACAATACTCAACTGTCAAGATTCTGGCTTGCTGAATGCATACATAAAAGTCGCATCTGTAACTGCTTTAAGGAGGGAATATTTCCACACGAACCCAGGAGTGTGGTTAATGCCAGACTGAAATAACTGAAAGCCACATTTCCAAACCCAGAGTTTTGCTCTGTTTACAGCCAAACCAATTTTCCCCCCTGCAGTGTGATAGTCTCCTGTGGAAACTTCTATTTTCAAGCTGTGAAAACAGAAATAGATTTTAAAGGGCCAAATTACACTTTGTGTTTACCAAAGAGAGTCCTGAGCAACGTAAAGAGATGTAAATGAGTGCAGAATTTGACCCAATGAACTAAATAAATTCCTTGTGCAACGTAACTGATACCAACATGCTCACGTACTCGGTCAAAAATTTTTAAAGTGTTATCTCATAGAATCATTCAGCCTCTCCTCAGAAGATTCATGCTCTAGTTCCTTCACCTCCTTTGTTGCTCTTCTCTGGACCCACTCCAGCATCTCAATGTCCTTCTTGGAGTGAGTGGACTGAAACTGGGCATTCTTCTGCACCACAGTATTTGAGGTGCAGAAGAACACTTAAACTTTCTTCACATGCCTGAGTGACTAGCCAAACTCTGAAGTGGTTAAAGTAGATCATGTCACCTAAAGATTGCTACAGCAGAGATAGATTTGCAGGATATATCACTGATGGCACCAACACAGACCACATGTAGCCAGGACAGAGTTAATAAAAGACCTCAAGTCAGCCTGACGCCAATCCCCCACCACCTAACCACTGTACAGTCCATTGCACACTTGAAAGTAGTTCTGTCAGCCCAAGAGACACCCATCAATATAATTTTGATGAATGCTCCTTCAGCTGCATAGCAGCAGTAAATATTAATGAACATCCTTGAGATGGCAATGACAGAGCAGAACACATTACCTGCCTTTCTCTTAAACATGCACATGCTTCTCCCGTTCCTACTGGACATTTACAGAAACCCACAGCAGTAAAAAACAAATGAACTCTTCAAAGGACTGTACATCACTCTGTGTTTTCTACTTTGCCACCTGAGCACCACACTCTAACATCACAAGCTTTTACCTATTCTTGGTGAAGGAAACTGTGCACTTCTGGAGCAACATATGTCCGCATTAGGAGCATGCAGTCATCCCTCAAAGTCATGGGCAAAGCCACATGACTTGCTCTTCCTTCTTCCCTGCAGCTTCAGGCAGCTCTCCAAGATCAGAACAGAAGCCACAGAGGAGGAGGAGGAATGCTTTCACTCAGAGATCGACTGCATTCCTTTCTATAGGGAGTATAAAATTGTGCATTCTCTGCTCAATGCATGGCAGACAGAAAGGAGAACTGTCAGAGACATGCAGAAAGGTCTCAGTCAGGTTGCTCTCCCATTCCAGGGCAACAGCCCACTGAGGACAGGACAAGGGGTGACGGCTTTAAACTAGAAGTGGGGAGATTTAAACAAGAGATTAGGAACACATTGTTTACACTGTGGATGGTGTCTCAAGTTGTCCAGATAGGTTGTAGATACCTCCTTCTCTGGAAACATCCCAGGGCAGGTTGGACTGGTCTCTAATCAGCCTGACCAGGTTCAAGATGGCCCTGCTCATTGCAGGGGGGTTGGGCTAGATGAGTCCATTCCAACCCAACCCTATCTGTGAGTCTATGTGATTGCATGTGACTGTGAAGGAAAATACCAAAAAGGATAGAGAGGAATTACACAGAAACTTAAAGGGAGAATAAAATGAAGAAAACCATTATCTGGTTTTGTGAGTTGATGTGGAAGGAGATAAAAGGCACAGATATGTCTCAATATTGAGGATGTGACCAGCAAGATGTTATGCAGGAGGAGTGAAAGGAATGGCAGAAATCCATTACTGCCCCTGCACTGTTTCATGATAAAACCCAATTGACCTGCCCAATGAGGAAAAACAGCTCCTGGTCACCTACTAACCACTGAAAATGCAAGCATACCTGAAGTATAATCCCTCAACACCACCCCAAGGCACTGTTTTAGGGGCACCATAACCTCCAGGTCCCTGGTTAGATTATTCCTAAAACCTGGCAGACATCAACACAGGAGAAAAACTTCAAATCTGTACACTTATGTTTTAGGTCTCTTTCAGACTGCAATTATCTTTGTAGGGAATTCTTGTGAGAACTGTGACTTTTAAGTCCCTTTAGTAATTTTTTTAGCACCAAATCACTGGCGGACCTCACGATAAACTGACATTCTATCAGCCACCTTTGCTACAGACCAGCAGAACAGATTCCATCACAGTAACATTTAATGAGAAAGTCATCAACGTTCAGTTGTGTGAAAAAATAGGACAATGATATAATAAAGCTGTGAGAACTTCTGGGGTCCCAGACCACGCAAAAAGCTTCAGGCAGAAAACAGAATAACAGGACACAATTCCCAGAGCAGAATAATCTGGAAGATGCTTATAAAGTTATAAAAGGAATGGATACAGACCTCACTGACCAAGCAAATGGCATACGGTATTTCCCCAGCTTGCTGCAGAACTGCTTGTTGGATTTTAGCACTTTCTGTGCACACTGAAAAAAATGAAAGTAAGAGTTATTTAGCCAGCATCATCATAATACCTGACATACAGCACAGAGCATATTCAAATATTCCTTTGCTGCTATTATGTCACTAAAAGAATTCAGCCTAATATTGTCCTTAAAAAAAAAGTTTGAGTAACCAGAAATGGCATTACAGATGAATCCCAGAATTCTAGTATAGTGGGGGTTGGAAGGGATCTCTGGAGATCATCCAGTCCAACCTCCCTGCCAAAGCAGGGTGACCTCCCGCAGGTTGCCCAGGGTCACTATGTCCAGGCAGGTTCATAATCTCCCCGGAGAAGGAGACCACGCAACCTCTCTGGGCAGTTTGGTCTAGTGCTTCAGCCGCCTCACAGGAAATAAGTTTTTCTTCATGCTCAGATGGAGCTTCCTGGGTTCTAGTTTTTGTCTGTTACCCTTTGTCCTATCACTGAGGACTACTGAATATGATGCTGTTGAAATCCTTTCACTACCCCTTTCTGCCAGAGCCGTGTTAGTTACAGCTATTCCACTTTACTGTGCCTGCTCTCAAAGAGAAACAGGTGCCCAGCCCAGCTTGGCTTGTATATGAAGTGTAGTAACTCATAATTATGAAAGGGGATCTCACTCTGCTAAGACATAACTAGCACAGGGATGCACCACAAATGGATTCATACACTGCAAACATAACAATGCTTCAGTAAGTCACTGGAGCTTGGACATTTGCTTTCTTCAGCTGGGCCTCCAGTGAGCTTGTTGTGTCCAGCAGCCATTGACTCGTGAGGTTTGTGAACACAGTTTGTAATGTCTCCAGTTTCCAACAGGCTGAAGCTGATGAGACAGGAATTTATGTTCTTGCTAGCTTACCTTAAAAGAATCAGGATTCTTAATGTAAGGCTCAGCACTGCTAGCAATGTTTCCTGTAAGCACCTTTTCTATTTTTGCCACCAACACGATCTCAGAATGAGGATTACTTATGGAGAAAAGAGCCTGTGGAAGAAAGAGAATGGTTTAGAAGTGCACTGTGATGTTAGAGAAATGAAATCTTGACAATGTTCTCTACTGATGGGAACAGTCACAAACGAAATCATAGAAAGGATTATTGAGGATTATTACCTCCAGGTGCTAGGGCTGAAGTGAGCTTGTGCACACTTAGCACCTTGCAAATAGGCTGACTGAGGTCAAGAAGCACATTAGCATCGCCTAACCAAACAACTCTTCCTCTGAGGCAGAACTTAAACAATGATCAGGAGAAGAAAAGGGTAAGGGTTTTGGGGGCAAGGTTTCCAGTAGCAGCAAGAATGTCAAAGTACTCTGTGATTAACACAGGATCTGGGATTTGCTTTACATTATGGTTTTGTTCGGCTGGCTTGGGAGATGTCAGCAAATGAACCAAAGGACACAGGACACGTGGCCACTTTCTCTAAATAGCAGATATTAACTTTTTTTCTATGTTTTGATTGTAAATGGTTTAAAGGCCTATACAGGGAGCTCAAAAATCAAGCATTGATACCATTGATACACACACAAAAATATTCTTGAACACAAGAATCACTGGTAGCACAGATAAGTTCCCTGACAGGACTGAATACTGCTAATGAACTAAAATAAGTTACACAAGACACGCGGAATACCTGTTTTGGGTATTTCAGCCATTCCTCTGGGAACCCCTTGACCTGTGGTTCTTCTGTTTCATTTGAATTCATATTTTCAACAGTGCCATTTTCCAATGACGAAGAAGGACTTGAAATCATCTGTCTAACAAGGGTGTGGTTCAAATCCACGTGGAAATCAGCAGAGATCTTCCTGCCATCCCTGACATCATACAGTGCCACACTCACAAAGAAAGGCTCTACCTGCAGAAAACACCAGAAACACAACATGGTGGTAACTGAGACCTAGGGGGTGAATAATAGCAAACAAATATGAGCTACAGATGACGAAATTCATTAAAGCAGAGGCTCACATATACCTTTGCCAAAGTTAGTTTCCAAACATGGGGATTTTAAGTGCTTTTACAGGGCATTTGTTAACAATGCACCAGAACCATAACTGACAGGTAACTCTGAAGCTGACAGAATAAAATGTATCTGTCACAGATGATATTTAGAGTAAATGAATAGAGCTCCAGAGAAACACGTTGGTGGCATTAGGGCAATGGTTGGACTTGAAGATCTTGGAAGTCTTTACCAAGCAGAACAATTCTATGACTGCACGATTAAGTTACAGGAGGTTTGAAATGTAGATTCAGAGACATTCTAGAGCACAGGAGAGTGAAGGTGAGCTTTCCAAAGACCTTCCAAAAGATGGAACAAAGATGACAAACTTAATTAGATGAAAACACTTTTACTGGAACAACATGAGGATATATTAGTGGAGAACAAGTTCACCATGAGCCAGCAATGTGCTCTTGTGGTCAAGAAGGCAAATGGTCTCCTGAAGTGCATCAAGAAGAACATGGCCATCAGATGGAGGGCAGTTCTCTTGCACCTCTACTCTGCCTTCAAGCGGCCACATCTGAAGTATTGTGACCAGTTCTGGGCTCCCCAGTTCGAGAGACAGAAAACTACTGGAGGGAGTCCAGGCTAAAAAGATAATGAGGGGACTGGAGCATCTCTGTGGTAAGGAAAACCTGAGAGACCTGGGGCTGGTTAGCCTGAAGAAGAGAAGAATGACTGGATCTCATCAATAGCTAAAAGGCAGGTGTCAAGAGTGGTGCCCAGTGACAGGACAAGGGGCAACGGACACAAAATGGAACCCAAGAGGTTCCATCTGAACATGAAGAAAATCTTTCTATAAGGGTGCTGGAGCACTGGACTAGGCTGGCCCAGACTGGATATGGAGTCTCCTTCTCTGGAAAGGTTCCAGACTGCCCTGTTTTAGCAGAGAGGTTGGACTACTTAATCACCAGAGGTTCCTTACAACCCCCATCATGTGGAGATTCTGGGATTACTCTGTAGGAAACAGATGTTCCATTTAGATGGTAAATCAAGAGCATTCAAACTGGTCTATTGCACACTACCAAGAAGTTAAGTCCTATGACTGTAAGTAACTTCCCATGAGTCTCCAGAGTTCTGATGAAATAAAGCTCAGAGCAACACCTTTGAGTTGTGTGGAAATCAGAATCTTAATACTTTGGAGATAAAGAACAATGCATGGCAGGTACAACATCCTGTGCTTTTCTGACTCTTGCATTTTCAGACTCAGACATAGTGAATTATTGCATGCCCTTGGTACAGTTACCATGAATTCATTTAAACAGTTATTCCAGCCTGCCAAAAAAAGCCCCAAAACATATTGATTATATCATGCTGAATGTGCACTCACTGTAGAGGTCATCTTCAGAAGAAAAAAAATATAGAAAAGAAATCAATGCCTCATATGTAATGCATGAGAGTTGAATTGCCACAACAGTATTTTTTCTAAACTTTCCTGTTTCTGAGGAGAACTAACTAAAAGCTGCGGACTGACAGCTACAGCTTGCTTTTCTCTGCATCTTCCTCTTAAATTAACCAAAATTTTCTGGTTTGTCCTGTTTTCATCTGGGTTTTTCCACTAGATGAAGCATCCAGCCCTTTCTATTTTGCTTTATCTTCTGTAACTCAATCTGCTTCATTCCTGGTTCCTCCCTCTGAAAACAATACAACACCTCACTAGCAACTGGTATTTGTTGTCTGCTTACATAGACCTTGGTAGTTTGTACTCATTCTTCCTATAGAAATTGTTAAGAATCAAGGATTGCAAGATTTTTAACATCCACACTGAACTGTAGTGAAAAGCCTGCAATTGACATCAAAATGTCTATTATTCAGAAGTTTCATTATTCAATCCAAAGGGAAGGGCTGGTAAGTAGGAGTGAATGGAGTGTGTGTGTGGCACAGCTTTCCTCTTGCAAAATAATAAGTGCACAGAAAGAGGAAAAAGGACAAAGGAAAAGCCAGAAGAAAAAAGAAAATAAAATAAGGGAGGAAAGGACAGAAGGGAAAAAGAAAAGAGAGAAAAGGGAGAAAAAATGGCAGGGAACTATGCACAGCTTACATTGGTTGCAGGATCATTTTCATTTTCAGTTACACAGGCCTGGAGATTCAAAGTAAGGGATTTGCAAGATATCAAGATCCTCTTTGCAGGCTTTTCTTCAAATGGCTTGATCACCAAGTTTGTCCCTGGAAACTCCTTTTTCTGAGGATTCAGTGACTGAAATAAGTTGGGCAATTAGTTACACATGAGAAAAGCATGGCATTCCACAACTAACTAAACTTTTTAAAGGTTTTGACTACCTAAAACCCTCAAAAAGTCACTGTTGTCTTCACATTATCATAGCCTTGATTCATAGGTTAGGAAGCAAAGCCAAAAAGATTGTCCAAGGACATATGTAATGTCAGAAACATAATTATGGATCCAAGGTAGCTTTGTTTTAATTTTAGAACAGATCTTTTTGTTTGTTTGTTGTTTACTTACTGCTTCAGAAACTGCACCTTTAAATTTCCTCATGTCAATTAAACAGCCTTATATTTTCAGACTGCAACACCACTTTTAGGATTAGATTTCAGACTTTCTTTTCTCTTCTCCTCTCTTATATACCACAACACTATTTCAATTAGCTTAATACTTTTAATAATTGCACTACAGTTGACTGACAAGTTGAAATTTGAAAAAAAAAAAAAAATATATATATCCTGATTCTGCTTAAGCCTTCTTCTCAACTAAAATAAAGTTTCCACTTAAATCACCAACACATGTACATCCAGTGCAATGAATAATGTTCTCTGCATCATGAACTCTGACACAAAATTGTAACTGAGCTTAAGGGAAAAAACTGCAGTCTCTACATTTCCAGATGCAAATTTTCCCCACATCACAGCTTTTTGTACCTTCCCAGTTCTTTTTATATCCATTCTTGTTTTTGCAGTCTGATTCAGTGCAATTAATAACAAGAAAACACCAATCTTTTAACATGCCCAGTCAAAGATAAAGTTTCACTCCTGTAACATTTTCAATTTGCTTTAATGACTCCAAGCTTAGCTAGACTAGATGACCTCCACAGTCACTTCCACCCTCAATCTTTTGATGATTAAATATGGATAAAATCTCAACAGAAATCTCTATGGACTAGAGACAGCTCCCCTCACCCTTCAGAGCCAACATCTCAGGTATACCCAGTTGCTTGCTGGACTCCAGACCACTTTGGTGGCTTAGCTAGCCGAGTCAGCTCAGACCATTTATGTTTTAAACCTGCCAGAAACTTGATGGGAAAAAAAAGAAAACTACAATTCACTTACTGCTATATCAGGATCCAAAGAGAAAAGATTTAGTCGCTCCGTGTTGCGTGAGGCTTTCACTGTTTCCTCTGTTTCTGTGATGTACTGTGGTGACAGACAATAAATTAGGAAAAAAAAAAAAAAAACAACAGAAATCTGTAGAGTTGTTAGACTTCCAAAGGAATGACCACTGTTTCCCTTGTAACACTTCTCATTTCTGCAGCAGTTCTCTCAAAGCATTTTCAAGCTCTCTTTGAAGGCTGTAAGCCTGTCAGGCAGAGATTTTCAGGCCCTGATATACTTCTAAGGAACACAAAATAGATGAAATGAAGCAATTCAAGTTCATATATGTCACTAAATAATCCATTATGGAAGACATCAGTGGTGGATCACTGCAGTAACACCACATTAAAGATTCCCAAGCTGAGGGAAAAAAAATCCCAGTCCTACAGAAACCCCCTTGTATTAGAGGAAACAGGGAAGTGCAGAGGAGCCTTACAGGTAGGCACACACACAGACTGTGATGTCACCCACAGACAAGGTGACATCACAGTCTGTATGTGTGCCTACCTGTAGACAAGGTCTATTCCCCATCCATCCATCTGCCACAAGGTAGGATCTGTCACATCCATTTTATCTCTGATGGACAAACGTTCAAGTTAATAATGAGCTTTTTGATAAAACAAGCTCAACAACCTCCTGAAATAACTTGGTCATTTCCTACTTGGCCTTTTAGAAGCTTATCCTTACATCTAACTGTGATAATTTCTTCCCCACTCTTCAAGACCATTCATCCAACATGTGAAGTATACCCTTCACATTCCCTTTCCCTTACAGATCCTTCACAGTATCTTTGAAACAGGCTTTTCTTTATTTTTCAGTCTCTGAACCATTAAAGGGGTCCACAACTTTCCTGGTTGCCCAAGACTGAGTGGCAACCAGGCATAATATAGGATATGCTCCAGGTCATGTCCCATCCAATGTTTTGTGTTTTTCACAATACCATGACATTGCTAACACACATTAAATAACAAGCAGAAGCATCACAGCAAGTTTAAAAGCCTTGTGTTCACTTTACAGCACATTCTACCCACAGGTTGGCTTTCAGGAGTAGGTCTCACTGTGCCTCTGGTCTACTGGTTCAGGTAGAGATGGGATGAAGAAATGTAGCTGCTGTGAACTAGGAACAGGCTACAGATCCCTGCTGCAGCCAGGTCTAAAGAGCAAGGTGGGGGAAGATAAATGAACCACCTAAGAGCAATACGAGCATTGTACAACATGCAAACCATCTATTCTAGCCTTGCTGACCACCAGCAGTCTATGAAACACCTCCATTAATTAAACCATTAGAAACAGAGGAGACGACCAGATAGGGCTGCTGTCCTTAACACAAACTCAGCAGCATTCTAGCTGATGGGCTGTTTTGTTTTCATTTGGGGTTTGACAAGTTTGTTTGTTTGTATTTAATTTCAGGTGACTACTTTGTATCTATAAACACAACCTGCAGGAAAATGTGGACCAAATTCTGTTTTCACTTCCATCTACAGCTTTCAGTGCAAGTCTGTGAGACCAGATCATCCTCAAACATCATTTGAACATCATCCTAAGCAGCATTTGGCTGTGTAGGTGGACAGTATCTACACCAGGTCACTGACAGAAGATTGCAAACAGATCATACATTCATTAATAAAAAAACCCAGTGAAATATTTCCAGTCTAGCTTTTCACATAAGAGCTTCTCAGCACATTCTACAATTCCTTCATCTACGCAGAGCAGTTTATGAGATCCAGAGGACAAAAGGCCTCCCCTGACAGCACATGTATTTTCAATGAAAATACCGAAGGTGATGAGCAGTTCATGGCTCATTTCCTTCCAAGTCACACAGGAAATCTTACCTCTGCAAGGGCCAACCTGTTTTGAAATGCAGTTAAAAAGAGGAAAGATTCCACAGATAACTGCAGGGACCAGACCTTTACAGACTTCAAAGGGCTAAATAAAACCACTCTGGGGAGCACTTTACATCACTTTACTATCTTTACATTCAGTGGATTTTTCCTCTTTTAAACAAAGCTACTCAGAAAGAAAACAACCCCTGTCATTGCTCTAACAATCACAAAGGGCTGTGCTGTGTTTTCAAACCTTTCCCAGTACTAATGGTCACCTGTGAGCTGACAGTTTTCACCTAGCAGACTTTCTGCTGAGCCTGTAAAGATAAATAAAACACCCATTACCTTTGCAAAGTCTGGGTGCAAGGTGTTCTCTGAAGAATCTGTCTCTTCTTGAGTGCAGTCACAATTCACTGAAACTTCTGCAGGGTCTGAAAAAGAAGAAAAAATATGCAATTAAAAAAAATTATACTCACAATCACCATTTGGTTTAAGAATATCTTTCTCCATGATATTTCCTTTTACTGTCTCCAGTATCATCACGGTAACAAGTGGAAGAGATACTAATGAAAACCTCTGTCCTCCTCCACCTCACCTCCCACTGGTGCTCACTGTAACTTGGTCCCTCTTCAAGCTTTCAAACTTAAAGAGGGCTGTCTCTACTCTGTGAGATGTCTGACACAGACAGCATGCCCACAGCAGAGACACCTTTCCTTGCTCTTTCAATTCCTTCCAAGAGAGTCTAGAAGATTCTGGACTTCCAGTAAACAGCATCTTCAGGGAGAAAGGCAGGACTTCACTTGCCTTCTGGGAAGCAGAAGGATGCAGCCTGGACTCCACGAGATCTCCAGAGCACAGCCTGCTCTTTTCTTTACAAGTTCACCAGAGACCACACTCCTTTCACTAGGTCCCTCAGCCCATTACAGCCACTTAGGGCTCTTCTGCCAAGAAAGCATCATGCCTTTTGACAAGTTAACTCCACAGCACATTCCTGCTGCTTGTTATTAAGGTTTTTATCAGTAGAGTCTTCTGTTTTCTGTTAGCCTTATGCCATTGACCTTTTATGCACATATTTCTCCCTGTTTCAGTAATGTCCCCCATGGGTGGGATTTTCAAAAGCACTTCTCTGATTCCAAAGTGTAATTCTCTTCTATCTCCAGATTATAAAAACATCTTTAGCAGTATGATGAGTATGCTGTCCCTCCAAAATCAGACTATACTATCAACACCAGGCTAAAGCTTTCAAACAGCTTTCAGCTTCCTCAAGAGTCGGACCCATGTGGACTCAACTCTTTGATTCAGCTGAGAGCACAAGCCGTGCAAATCTGTATTAAGGTTTCAAGTGTTTTCAGCCTCAGAACTTCAGCTGGGGTTCATCCAAACCAAACGGGGATTTATGATGTGAAAGAATGAGTTACTGCCATGAGAAGAGCACAGAGCATCCAAGACTTTCTTCCACAGTGAAAGCATATTAATACACAAACTCACAAAAGCAAGAAACCAAAGGCCAGTAAAGCTTCCAAGGAAAAGATTTTTAAAGAAAACAAAACGTTGGAAAAAGAACTGATCTAACTTCTCTGCAGCACAAAATGCTTTAAAACCTTCAGACTCCCCAGGCACTAAAATACAAAGTACTACAATATCATTGACAGAGAGGGCTGTATTTGACAAAGAGTTGAGTAAGTGAAGCCAAGCTGTGTTGCTCCACCTGACTTTGTGGGGAGCAGTCTTTTGAAAATGATCTATGAGGAATCATCTGACATCCTCCAGGGATTGCCAAAAGACAGATGCTGCTTCGACAGGAATCGATTGGTACCGAATCCATCACAGACTCAGACAGTTAAAATGATACAATAGTGAGATCTGCAAGTTCAAATTTTTGCATTTGCTTAAAAATAAATTCCAATGCAAGGGACTGCTCATTCTTACCAAGTTTCAGATCAGTGAGATCTGCACTTTTCCTCTCCTGAATGGTTCCCTCTGGATTTATTTGCAGGATTTTGTTGAGAGTGGAAATCCAGTCATCCATATCCTGTTCATTTTCAGCTGCCAGGACAAAGTATGTGAGGTCATTCATTTTCAACTCGAAGGCATGTTTCCTAAGCCTGTTATTCTGTTGGGATGAAAGGAGAGGAAAAAAAAAGAAGTAAATGTTAGAACTCAAACAAGGTGCAGAAAAAGGCATCTGTATGATGGACTTGTGTGTGACCATTGCTTCAAAACAGCGTTTGAGCAAAATTCAGTGGCTTTGACGAAAATCCAAGTGGTGCAATATTAACACAAACTTATCGTTGGGTGTTTGTGCATCTAAAATCTTCTATGGACAAATGTACATCTTCTGTTTAGCCACAGAGATCTGAAAATATGGAAAATAACTCTTCAAACAGTAGGAAATACCTCCCAAATGGTAATGAAAGATCTAATGGCAAAGTACACCATTGCTACAAGTCATAACTGTCTGGGGAGTGTATCTCCAAAGCCTGAGTATGTCTTACCAGCACACCAGACACTCTCAAAGGTACTAGGCAGTGCTAAGTCACAGATTCTTGCTCAGTGGAAACATGACTGAGTTCACCAAATTCAAAATCTCAATTAAGAGAAGTCAGCATGTGGTCAAAGACTCTTCCATCCCTGGATGATGACACTGGACCTCAACAGGACAAAGCTAACCGTGCACCATTAAAAAAATCTTCTAGTCTGAGATATTGATGGGTGCTGCTAATGTGAAGGTAACTTTCTGAGTACCTCGTGGGGTTAAGAACACTGTGGTTAGGATGAGAACATTTCAACATAATTCTATTATTACTATGCTTCTCTGGAAGAATTTCAGGATAATATGAGTCTAAACTTAGACTCAACCAGTAAATCTTGAGAGAAAACTGTAATGGGACAAATTCCTTCACATGAAGAGATCACAGTGGGTACTTCCCACTGCTGCTGTTGTGTCAGAAGCATTTTAATGTCCATTTCAACAACTCTTTGCAGGAGACAAAGTAGATAAGGTGTGGTGCTGTTCAGTTACTGCAATTCTATCCTTTAAAAGCATAGAGTAAGAACCAATGCTTGTATACCAGCAACAGGCTGAGTTCCAAGAGCTGTTCTGCGTCACCAGGATTTATCTGCAGTGGATGGCTAATCCATCAGCTTCTGCCATTAGAATTAACAGGTGCTTAGCTACTGAAACAGCTCAATAAAATTAAACAAAGTGATGTGATCTAATATAAGGTGCTTCATTCCTCAGGTTTATAAATTAGTGAAGCTTTGATCCCTTAATCTCATGAAAGCAGCTGTATCAATTCTCTCTTTTTTGCTTAAATCTAACAGGACACTGACACATACTACTCCTACTGCTTCATCAAGCTTCATCAACCACAGGGTTTGGAACCAGTGCCACTGTTTTGGTTTCAATATTCCAGGAAATGTCATCATTTTGTTGACACATGACCTTGGAGTGATGCTGACAAATCCCACCCTATAATTGGCCATTTCACTCTTTTTTTTTTTCTTCTTTTTCTTCAATCTCAAATATCATTAAAATAGTGTACCATAACTCAGTACCATTCTACATCAACAAGTAGCTAAGAATAGCTTCTAAGACAAATGGTGAGATGATAATGGTATTTTTATTTTTAAAAAACAGGGGCAAAATCTGATATTGATTAGCAGAGACCAAGAGCCTAAGACACTGAGGATGAAGTTCCATGAACACTTCTTTCCAACAGTAGAGATGATTTAGAAGATTCCTACTCAATCTGTTGTTAATCTCTTGATGCAATCCTCATATTATGCATTATGACCCAGATCAGGAATCAGTTAAGACTGAACAGCTTCTTCTGGAGCTACTCAGGTCATAGTCAGTCAAACCTTGGCTTTTCGAACTAACTTGGCATTGTCTGTATGTGTGTTATTTTTTTAGTTCTGCTACTGGAAATTCTCTTGTTAGGAAACTGTGTTCCTCTCAAACACTTTGTTGAGGTGAATTTTCTTTCAGAGAGAAAGCTTTTAGCTTACCCAACAAAAGGTAAGAATAGGGCTGCATTTTACAGCAATTGATCCTTGGATGTCCAATACTCCTCTTGATCTTAAATTCACTCTAATCCTCCAATCACTGCATACATTCAAACTGATGTAAACCAAGGACTAAAATTCCACTGAAACCTGTTTTTACTGACACAGCATGAGGGCTTGACTATAAGCTGAACAAAACTATTGCAAGAATCTTCAGCAGTGGTCATTCAACACTGTAAAGATAGATTATTTGTACTATGTATATCAATTCATGCATGAGCTATAAAGGAAAATGCTACATTTCACTTTTACATTCTGAAAGCAGAGAACATCTCCTGCCTTCCTCCTACAGATATGGCTGGACTCTTTACATCAACACTATCAGACAGTATCTAACAGAGTGATACATCTCTCCTACTGAAGAATATCAGGGAAGGAAAACTTCACTATCCACTTTTCCATCTGCACTTCGGACTTCTGGCAAGCAGACAAGATTTACAGCAAAGCCTTCATTTCAAATCTAAAGCCAGATATTTTCTTTCTGATCAGTTAACAGAGGGAGGTTCAAGCACCGTTTCTCAGTTTGCTTCTCTGTAAGTCTCTCCATATGGGATTTCAACCTTGAAGCTGGTTTGTGACCTCCAACACTTCATGTTTAAAATTTCATCCCGAGACAACATTCCTAAGAAACCATGAACAAGCTCTAAATGAAACATCAGGCTAAGTCTGATGCCTGCAGGTTCGTTCTTCTGAAAAAACAGAATTGCTTTCGAACTATGCTGTATTTTATTTGGAGACGATTTCTCCAGGATGTTTACTACAATTAAATATTCAACCTTGATCAAATGAGAGCTCTAACACATTCACAGAAAGTTATATTGCTTATAGTGCTATTAAAACTGATTAAGTAAGAACTTTGACATCATGATTTTCCTCTGTATCCTCAGATTTACCCAACTCTATCACTGCATTCTATGGTCTACCTTTTTATGGCAACTTGTAAATCAGGTTTCGTTCACCAGAGACTTTGACAGCTTGCCTTACTACACCCTTGGCTAAGGCTCTGACTTCCCAGTGAATTTAGCTCATAAATTTGTGCATCCCACAAAAAGTCAATCAAAGAACAATTACTAAACCTCATGTCTGGGAGCAGGCAAGAGGAGAACCTACAGTTCACAGAGGCTTGGACAATCTGCAGAAAGACTGTAGATTTGAAGAGGATTTCAAAGGGTTTTCTTTGTCAGAGGTTAGTAAAAAAGGCCAGAAAGCTTTCAGTCAAGACTCTTCTGCTATCACAGAGCATCATCAGAAACACCACAGCAGAACAAACTCCTTTGGGATATTACTAAATCTGTACCTAAAGCCCTGCTTCACAGATGTTCAGGGCTTGACCAGAGCTTTCGTTGAGACCTTAAAAGCTCAGCCTCTGAGACCTTTGTGCACTTGCTGGTGAGTATGTTGCTAGCAAACAGAAGCGTGCATCTATTTCTAATCAAATTTCTGTCACAGAATATCCTCCATGGCTTCTGCCACGTTTCCAAGCTACCTGTTAGGGTCTTCCAAGTCAGCTAACTGACACCAACAATCGTCATTGTACTTCTGTGTATCTGTCTCCATCCTGTCCTATAACTGTTTGAAGGAACAAACAAACTTTTGAGCCATGCAGGGAAAACCATTATTCCCTGCAGATCTGGGTGCTTCCCTGGGTGCAAGAACAATATTCTGCACGGGGCTATCAGCAAATATTTGTTCCCAGAGTGAATTACTCACTGAGTATTCTTGCTCCAAAAGACCTGTCTGTTCAGAGGTGAAAGAGAGAATTCCCAGCCAACAAAAGTTTGTGTTTATCAGGGGTCATCATTTGAATTACATGAGAGGTTTCTTTCAAAACAACCCTCAAATCAGCCCACCATGGTACGGTTACCAGTTTGTACTGGTTAAGCAATAAAAATACAGTTTAAAAAAGGAATTTCCTTATTTAGTGACATGTGGGGCTAGATCATCCAGAGTAACATGCTAGTAGATGACTCATAGGATGTTTTGAGTGGAATGGACCATTAAGGGTCATGTACTACAAATCCTCTGTATTGTGCAGGAACATTTTCAGCTAAATTAGGGCAGTCAGAGCTCTGTCCAACCTGACCTGGAATGTTTCCAGAGACTGTGCTTCTACCACCTCCTTGGGCAACTTGTGCCAGCTCTCCACCACCTTCGGTGTATAAAAAAAGTCCTCCTTGTATCTAGTCTAAATCCCCCCTCTTTTAGTTTAAAACCATCACCCCTTGTCCTGTAACAACAAGCTTTGTTAACAGCATTGTCCCCATCTTCCTTATGGGTCCCCTTTTAGTTCTGAAAGAACCTAAATGAGATGACAACTTGTTTAGAACGGAAAAAAAAAAAAAAAAAAAAAGAGAAAATATAAATCCATTAACTGAAGGATAAGAAAGGCAGAGCAAGAGGCAGAGAGAAAAGGCAAGGGCTCAATGTTAGCAAAAAAAAAAAAAAAAAAAAAGTGGTGTCAGCCATTTTTAATTATTTATTTTCCAAGCCACAGTAAACACTATGGCTCTGTTCTACCTGCCACCTTTAAGACTCCCTATCACCTCCAAAAGTGATGATCTTCAAGAAGGCTCAGGATACAGGATTAATTTACAACTTGCCCAAATACCAATCCTTTGCAACCTGAGTCTCCTTAACTCACACCAAGCCACCAAGCAAGCCCTTACTGAGCATGAGGTAAAATACAGCAGTTAAATAATTTCAGAAAAAAAAAAAAAAAGAAGAAAAATATTTTTTTCCCTCCTATGTGCCATGGGCATAGACCATAAAGCATGATCTGCCACCGTAGTTCAGCTGTGGTTTCTGTAACCTGTCACTCTGAGTGCTTGCAGCAGTTTACAGAGCTAAACTAATGGTTGTGTTGGTTTGAGCTAATTGGAGAATTTGAGTGAGAAATTAGACTATTGGCTGAGAGAGAGTTAAACATACAGTGTCACTTCACTAAGTTTCACAGAGACAGAGAAAAAAAAATTGTTTTGAGAAATGTTCTGAAAACATCAAGATAGCCAGTCTGCTTGCAGAGGGCCAGTCTGNAATATCTGTTATATCTTGTAAATATTTGCTTGTATATTTGCATTGCTGTAAATATAAAGCTTCATTTATTAACTTTCAGTGTGTTTTTCTGACTTTTAGCCAGGGTTTTAAAAGGTGGGGGGGGGCAGGTAACTGCAAACCCACTACAATGGTGTTTTCATTTAATGAAGCTGCTAATGAGACCACTACTCCATTAGCGCATGTGTTCTGCTTGACATTTTAAGTCTTTCTGACACTCTACAACACAGTGAAATGAACTGAAACTTACCTGTACAACTCCTGTGCAAGAATCCAAGAAAATGCATCCCTTTGGCTCCTTTGATATTTTCTCGTCCTTATAAAAATTCATAATATAGGAGTTATCTGACAACTGGGTCAGCTGGAAGTAGCGCTTTTTGAATGACTGGAGAGGAAGGGGATAGAAAAGAACTATAATCGCTGTACTGCAAATTATTTTCTCTTTACTCACAGGGCTTAAGCAACAGACAACTCCCAGCTGCACTTTAATCACACTATTTTACAGGTAAGTGCAAAATCACTTCCATTTCACTTAATACTTTCATTTAAACTCATTAAAAACAGCTAAATGACAATGTCAAACAAATGTGCCTCTGGGGGAGATGTAAATCCACCGGGAATGAAGAAGGCTGTCCCTTACCCGCACAGTGATGCTATTGTTTACAGTGCTGTTGAAATTCCCTTTATAAAGCCAGCCAGACTTGTAAACTCCTGCTGATAATCCTCCTCCTCCACCTCCACCACCACCACCACCTTTTGAAGATGAGTGGGATGTTGTATCCTGTATGAAAGGAGTGATTAATATCGCATGCTTTTGCTTTCTGAATTCTAAGAGGAAGAAAACCCATAATGTGTGAATATCTTCTTGACAGCAAATAATCATCCTTTCACTCCTTTGTAAATAAGACATTATTAATACACCTGCTGTGCACATGATGACAGGAGAGACAAAGCTGCTCCCCTGACTTCGGAGTTATTTAAAGTACGAAATATTTTACAGGAGATAACAAGCCTCAATTATCATTCTTAATTTAATATTAAAGCAATAAATAATTCTTCTGCAGGGAAAAAAAAAAAATCCCACCAGAGAACAGAATAAATACATACTTCATCCTTATCCACATCTTCGTGATCAATTTCAAAGGAATGTGATGGCAGTTTCTCTGGTCGGTATTCATTTCTGGGAGAGGAGGAAAAATATCTTTAATTTATTATTTTTAAGTATTTCTGCACCTCTTATTTCAGGGAACTATCCCGTGCCCCCACAACATCTTCAGTACACCTACTGCAGTGACATTACATTGCAGTGTCCCATCACTACCTTTTAAAAAGCAGTCTGGTTTCAAAACATGGCTTCTTTTCTTAAGCCCCATATATATGGGCAACTGATGTCATCTACCTAGACCTGAGTAAGGCCTTTGACTCTGTCCTACATGACACCCTGGTCACCAAACTGTAAAAACACAGACTTGATGAGTGGACCACTCACTGGATAAGGAATTAGCTGGATGGTCACACACAGAGAATGGTGATCAAGGGCACAATGTCCACCTGGAGACCAGTGACAAGTGGCATCCCTCAGGGGTCAGTGCTGGCACCAGTGCTGTTTAACATCTTTGTCAGTGACACAGAGGAATGGAGTGCACCCTCAGCAAGTTTGCAGATGACACCAAGCTGTGTGGCACAGTTGACTTGCTGAAGGGCAGGGATCCATCCAGAGGGACCTGGACAGGCTGCAGAGGTGGGCCCAGGCTAACCTCATGAAATTCAACAAGGCCAAGTGTAAGGTCCTGCACCTGGGTTGGCACAATCCCAAGCACAACTTCAGGCTGGGTGGTGAGTGGCTGAAAGCAGCCCTGAGGAAAAGGCCCTGGGGGTCTGGGGTGATGAAAAGCTCAACATGAGCCTGCAGTGTGAGTGCAGCCCAAAGAGCAACTGTGTGCTGGCCTGCATCAAGAGCAGTGTGGCCAGCAGGGCAAGGGAGGGGATTCTCCCCCTTTACTCTGCTCTCATCAGACCCCACCTGGAATAGTGTGTACAGTTCTGGAGCCCCCAACACAAGAAGGACATGGAACTGTTGGAAAGAGTCCAGAAGAGGGCCACAAAGATGATCAGAGGGCTGGAGCACCTCTGCTATGGGGACAGGTGGGGAGAGTTGGGGCTCTTCAGCCTGGAGAAGAGAAGGCTTCGAGGAGACCTTATAGCAGCCTTCCAGTATCTGAAGGGGGCCTACAGGAGGGCTGGGGAGGGACTACTCACAAGGTCTTGTAATGACAGGACGAGGGGGAATGGGTTTAAACTGGCAGAGAGGAGATTTAAACAGGATGTTAGGAGGAAGTTCTTCACAGTGAGGGTGGTGAAACACTGGAACAGGTTGCTCAGGGAAGTTGTGGTTGCTTCGTCCCTGGAGGTGTTCAAGGCCAGGCTGGATGATGTTTCTTCCAACCTAAACCATTCTATGATTCTATATACACACACCTTTTTTTCCCCCCCGACACTATGAAATGGCAACAGTTCTACACAAACAATGAAACACCACTTATCCTGTTCACAGCTCTTCCACCATGAAAGGGCACAAACCCCAAACAATTTCCAGACATAACAACATGTAAGGTTGTCACCCAAAATTAGCATGAATCTTTTCATCACTTTTTCTAACCAAGGACATCAGAATGTTCAGCTTAAAGCTTCCACATTTCTTCAATACTTCAAGACACTTTTACTATCCAATAGGACGAATACAGCTTTAAAGTAATTTTTAAAAAATACATGGATGTCTTTTTCATGCGGGGCCATTTAAAATCTTCATATTGTGGACTTGAAACCAAACTGCAATATGAAAAAGCAAAGCATTTGGTGGAGCACGAGTAACTTCACTACTCCACAGGTTGCAGAATTAAACTGCAAGTAACAGCCAAATACACAATTTGAAGCTATTCTGAAAGATAAATTCAAAGACATTTTGACGGAAATATATTTTTTAAAATCAAAGATATTTTTAAATGGAGAAAAAAAAAATCTGTGGCCTGAGAAATAGCAACATTCATACTCCAGAGGGTTATAAATATCATCTTGGGAATCTTCAGTTATCACATGAAAGCCTACAACACCTGTCATGCTAAATCCATCATTTAGCAGGAAGAATGGCTTCCAGAACTTACTTTCATCCACCCAGTGTGAGAATGGAAAGAGAACAGCACTACTCTCTACTGTGCAGGGAAGCAAATCTACACAGCAGCTGAGAGAAACTACACACTCCTAAGGTGGTTTCCTCTCTCAGCTTAGAGAACTTGAGCCCACACTAGAATAGAATATAAATGCCACTGATTCAAAACAAAAACTGGTAACTTTGCCCATTCTCCATTTATACACAAGTGGCAGATAGTGCATATCACTTTGGTCTTCCTTATGTCCTCTCCACTGTACCCATTCCAAAGTCAGTGTTCTCACAAGGTGACCACCCACTACAACCAGCAAGCACTTCAGCAGAGACAGGAGAATCAGGCGCATGTGGAACACCAGGAGTGGTTTATGTTCTGATTCAGTTTCTTTTGTTTTTGGGGGTTATTTAATGTAAACAACTGATCAATATTTTTAATAAGAGCAACATCTATTGACATTTTGGACACCTGTAAAAGTGGTAAATTGATGGAAATTCATGGCAAGTTTTCCAGTGAAACTAAGGGCAGCTCTTAAAAGTTCTTAAACAATACTCTGTCCTAGAGAGAAGAACCCCAACACAAGCTTCTCAAGACAAATCCCACCTTTTACAAAAAATGCCACTCAAGATTTCACAATTTTAGACAAGAACCCTATTAACTTATTCATGATTTGAAGCTTAAAGTGCACTGTGGTGCTCTTGTGTAGGCAGACTGACATCAGTCTCACTGACCACATGTGGGCAGATGTGACACCACTGCGTTCATCTGCTTCTGAGTTTATACCAGCAACATGACAAGTCAGCTGGCCACTGAACCTCCCCCCACCAAACAAAACCCTAACACTCTTGATACCTCCCAAAGGTAGTATCCAAATGCAGCCAACAGCACCCAAAAGAGTTGTGAGACACTGACACCAGTTACCAGAGAGGTAGTAACATGCTTCATCCCTTGAAGCTTTCCAAGTCAGGTTGTTCAGGGCTCTGAGCAACCTGATGTAGCTGAAGACATCCCTGCTCACTGTAGGGGCGTTGGACAGGATAGCCTTCAAAAGCCCCTTCCAAATCAAACTAATCTGTGATTTTATGTTCCAAGCTTTCTATAAACAGCAACAAAAACTTCGCTAATGACCATTTCTGTTCCCAGACAGTCACTACAACACACACTAAGTGAGCCTTGCCCTCCTTCTACCCTCCCACTTGCTTGAGAAGCATGAACATACCAGCATAAAGCATAAAAAATGGTGCAAAATGCGGTAGTGAGAGCTCAGACAGAGGAATTTCAGGGGCTGAGAGACCTGAGAAAAGCCTCAAAAAAGGAACACACTCATAGAAAAACTAAAGCAATTGCTAAACATTTTGGTCATGTTTTTGTGCATGTTGTTGAGCTCTTCTGCAGTGCCACAGCAGTGGAACTGCATCGTGCTCAAATAAATATGAAATTATTCAGCTGTGCTAAAGGCTGCTGAGTTGCAACTGATGCGTTTCCAAATGGGAAATCCCATGGGAAAGTTTCACACAAACTCAGAGAATAAAATACTTCAGGCACAGTTAGATTTGGTACCGTAAATGATGTCCTTTTCCTGTGACTCAAAGCTACACATAACACTCATCCCTGATCTTCCCCAACACAACGATTTTCTCTGAATGAATTGATAGAACTATGTGCTCAAATTTCTGACAGTGCAACAGCACAAACTAAACAAAAACTTGTAGAAACTGGGCATCCAGAGCTATGAGCAGTGAGATATGACACTACAAGAATCCATCAGGCCATAAGGGTTGGAAAAGACCTCCAAGATCATCAAGTCCAACTGTTAAGACAGCACTGCCAGGACTCTGCTAAGGCATGGCCCTCGGGACCACATCCACATGCTTTTTAAATCCCTCCAGGTATGGTGTCTCAACTACTATCCTGAGCAGCCTGTTCTAATGCTTAACCACTACGTGAAGAAATTTCCTATCTAAACCTCCCTGGGCACAAATTAAGCCATTTCCTCTCATCTTATCACTTGCTACTTAGGAGAAGACACCAACCCCCACCTCGCTCCTCCCTCATTTCAGTGAGTTGCAGAGAGGAAGATTTCCCCTGAGCCTCCTTTTCTCCAGGCTGGACAACCCCAGTTCCCTCAGAGGCTCCTCAAGAGACCTATGCTTTAACCCATTGACCAGCTTTGATGCCCTTCTTTGGGCACACCTCAACACCTCAATGTCCTCCTTCTAGTGAAAACTGAAGGTAGTTTTGGGCATGGAGTTCCTAACGTGCACATGCAAATCAAGGTCCGTTGATGATGAAGAGGCTGGAAATGGTATGAAACCAGGCAGATTCCAAGCCAGCTCCATTTAAGGTTATGTTAAGCTGTGGCAACTTGCAGAAAACAAAATACAGTCACTCCTGGGATAACTTTCTTCTGAAACACCAACCAGAGCTGCAACCAAACCATTCGTGAGCACTATGTTCTGATACAAGACAAAATACATCTCTTTTGTTATAATCTTCTGTGTGAGGGTTAAAAAAAATGTGAGACACTGTTCCTGGGGCATGAACTTGGGAAAGCAGATCATATTAAGCACTATATTCAAAGATGCTTCACAGAACAGTACGCACATAAGCATCTCAGTTGTCCTTTTGTGCAGAGTAATGTCTGTCTGTCAAATGCATATTTCATAAGAGTGAAGATGCTTAAGGTTAGACAGAAAACCGCTGTGCTGCAAGCCTGCTTCTTGAGCACTAAATGCATTAAAGTTCTAAAACAATCAGGACATTGGGTACTTCAGAAAAGGTAGGCTTATAATCTCTGCTCAGCAAAACTGCTCTTAATGGCTTGTGGTACTACCACAGCCACTGTCCATAAAGACACCACCGGACAAGACAGAACACAGATCTGAAGGAAAGCTGCAGCATAAACCCTTCTGGACACTGCATCTAAAGGGACCAGGAGAATAAGTTTATTGATCCCTGCAACTGCATGTTTAGTTAGCACTAGTTTCCATCCCACACAAGCTCGGAGCTCCTGTTCCTGTGTTCTGTGCATATACCAACCATTTTTCATCCAGTATCAATGATTTGAATGTCTTGAATACCAGTATGAGTTGGTAACACAGCCCTCTTTGGACATTCATGGATTTCAAGGACATCAAGGTGCTGGAGTGTACCCAGAAATGGGCAATGAGGCTCATGGAGGTTCTAGCAGCAGAGAGTCTTCTGAGGAGCAGCTGAGGGAACTGAGGTTTGCTCAGCCTGGAGAAAGAGACTCTACAGATGCCCAAAGGAAGGTTGGAGAGAGGTGTGGGTCAGTCTCTTCTCCCAATGAATAAGCAATAGGACAAGAGGAAACAGCCTCAAGTTGTACCAAGGGAGGCTTAAGATGGACATTAGGAATGACTTCTTTCCACAAAGTGATATCAAGTGCTGAAATAGCCTCCCAGGAAAGTGGTGGAGTCACTATCCGTGAATGGATTTAAAAGCCATGTAGATGTGGTGCTGAGGGACCTGGCAGTACTGAGTAAAAGGTTGCACTTGATGATGTTAAATTTCTTTCCCAATCAAAATGAGTCTATGATTAATTAACTACTCCCTGAAATAGTTCTTAAATACAAACCTGACAGAAACAGAAGCATGGGTAGAAACTCATGCGTTATTAACAAGCACCAATTCCTTGATTTCTTTCCACACAAGTCCAGGAACTTGTTCCTTCTCCTCCCAACACCCTTACACTCATTTCAACACCCTGCCTCCAAGCAGAGATGGGATGCTTTGGCACTTGCACCTTCCTGCAGTCCTGTATCACCACTGTTGAGCATACTGCACCCAGTTCTGCACAGCACTGCTCATTGCTGAAATCCTACTCTGCTGTTACACAAGGTAACTAAAAGTAGAACTAATCCCAGCTAAAGGTAAGTGACATTTATGCATTATTAAGGAAAAGGGAGAGCCAGCTTTCCTGTATCAACTGTGCTTTGAATACGCAAATACACTTCTGAGCGTTTGAATCAGCACTAACAGAGTTTGTTGACACTGGTGAATTCTGCAGAGTCTTGAACTTTTGCTGAAGGACCTTTTCTTCCCCTTTTAAAAAATGCAAGGCACTATAAATACTGTAAAACAAGCAGAGCACACGAGACAGAGGAAAGTGCAAATATGGGCAAAGCTCAGCAAAAGGACACAAAGCTAACAGGGAACAATAAAAAAAAAAAAAGAAAAAGAAAAAGAAGAACTTCTGCTGGATCTTACTGTGGTAAGTGTCGGAAGTCTTCTGAATACTGCTCATACTTGTAGTTGACAATATGCCACTGGGAATTGTAGTATTTACAAGCCTAAAGAGGAAAAAAACAAAAAAACAACAATAGAATTACTACAACTACCCAGAGCCAAGAAGGGTAGAGAACTAGGAAAGACCTGAGGGAGTCCTTTGTTCTAGAGGATGCATTCTTCTATTTCATGGCTGGGTGCACAGCTCTTAAAGGAAAGCCACTTATATATTTCCACATTTTGAAGCACAATTTCCCTTTTAAATCAACCACACTGAATCACTCGTGATGGAGGAGGGGACTGGAAGCACTTTAACATGCTTTACTGATTCCCATCTACTCTATAGGCACTACTGTCTCAAAAGACACTACACAGTTTAGGTCTGTCTTTCTCCATGGACATTACTTACACATATTTGTTTGCATCCTGCCTCGTTGCTTTGTAACAACATTTGCCCTACTTCTTTTATTTTCCTCTTGTTTCAGCAGAAGCTCTCTTTCTCTTCTGCTCTTAGGGATTGATCTTCAATCTCCTAACAATACACAGGAATGAATTAATAGGATTTATCATTTCTCACCGGTCTCATTTTTCTTTCCACACTAAGTCTGCTCAGTCACCATCTCTTTGTAGATTTTCTTTCCTGAAAACCTTCCTGCTAGATTTGTATTTATCTCCTGAAATTGTTGTTAATATAGTGATTACTTACAGAAGAGAACCAGACCTGGACAAAGACTATACCAAAAGGCTTTGCTATGCTGTCAAATAGACCAGAATAACTGACTTACTCAATGTAGGACTTTTATCAATGCAACTGAACACAGCATCACATTTTAAAAGGTCACAAGATCCATGAGGTATCTACAGTTATTGATAAGACACACATCTACAAACATAAAATTTGTCAGAATTCATGCTTCAGAGTGTAAAACATAAACTGTGTACAAGTATGTCATATTCCTCCCCAGAAATGTTCAAGGCCAGGTCGGATGGGGCTTTAAGCAACCTGGTCTAGTTGACTAGATGATCTCTAACTCCCCTTCCAACCCAAAACATTCTATGAAATTTGTATAGTGTGCTGAAGAATTTATCCTGTTAGGAAACAGGAGGCACATCAGGAAGGAAGATGGTGGAGATCTACAGCAGAGAAAGGAGCAGCAACACTAAAAGGCATCTGAGGTGGGAACAGGGAAGACAGTCTCACAGAAAGGTGTGGGAATGAGTTCAGGAGTCAAAGAGAACGGAATAAAGGATAGAACAAAAATGTTTAACTACCAACAGCTACATAAAGAAAACAGAAGAAAAGGCAGCAAAGGAGGACAGAGAAGAGATTATTAGGCTGTGGAAGTAGAATGTGAGATGGGCTGAAGACTCAGTGGCAGTGCTTCCTAAATTACTCAGCACAGGTGTAACAGATCCCCCTTTTGCCTTGTGTAAGACATGTAGAACATGCAGCCATAAATTAATAGGAATTCATCTCGGGTGTGGTCACAGTCTTCTGTGACAGCTTTATTTGATTTAGAGGTGGAAGAGGCATCAGGTAAGTGGATGGGTATTTATAGGCACTTCTCTCCCATCCTGACACTGAACTGAGCAATTCAGCACAATGGAAGACAGGCAGCAGTGAACACATCTCAAGTACATCTAGCCTCTACTTCTTGGTCTGATGTAAACCCTCATTATCTTACAGGATGCAGAGTAGACCATGACTATTAGACAACGTGAAATAACAACATGTTCTCTGAGAATTAACATAATGCTATTGCATTGTGATTAACCACAGGGTCAGGTCTAAAGCCTACTCAGAACAACCATGGTCCTACACCACTCCAATATTGTTCTCACTTGGCCTTTGAATTGAGAGAAACACAACAAAACAACTAATCTGTTATGTGAATCTTCATGCAGCAACTTGGTCACTCTTGTAGTTGCGTGATCTAAATTTTAGTTAAAACTATTTGGTAGTCACCTGGGCTATGAGAATGCTCTTACAAGACCTACACAGACCCTGTTCTCCATGAGCCCATGAACTGCTCCTGCAGTGAATGCTGAGGATGAGCATAGACCCCTCCAATTCACACTTTACTCAGTTTCTCCTTGGAAATGTAAAGACCAACTGAATCTTCTACAGAAAGGATAATTTCTTCCCCGTGATACATTCTTTACTTAGCAATCTCTTAAAAAAATGCAGTTAAAACCCACAGAGAATTCTCAACGCAGGCTTTGATTGTGAGCATTATACTCTGATGTGTCCAACAGCACAGTTGTGACTAGCATAGAGCAAGCCATAGTATTTCAATATATAACTCTAAAGGTTTATTGTGCCCCTCCAAAAAAAAAAAAATAATCAAGACAAAAAACGAAGGGGACAAGAAGCACATTCAAATATCAGTCAGTAAATTCACACAAGGCAAGCCACAACTAACACTGGTCTTGAATGAGCTTGTTGCTTCTATCCACAGTAAACTAGATTAGGTTAAAAAAAAAATTTCCAAACAGAACAGCATTTTCTCTTCAGAATATCCCAACTGCAACCCACATCCTTCATCTGACTCTAGTGGCTTTTAATAAATTGGTTTTTAATTGCAAATTATTATTTGAGATTGAATTTTAGCAATTAGGAGAAATACACATTAATCTTATTTTTGAGGAGTGAGAAAAACCTTTCTATAGGCGGAGAGATTTCATCAAGAGGTCAGAGGTGATCCTGGCAAAGAACAGAGGCACCAGTGCAGGGGCTGTGGAGCTCAAGTGGACTGGCGAGAGGAGAAATGCAGCTGGGGAAATAGAGGCTTTGGGACATGGAAAGCCTGGCACACGTCTGCATGAACTTGTCTCCTGCACTGTTGATCAGATAGGCTGCACAGCCCATTCCCAAGGATTTTACTGCATCCAGCTTATTTATTTATTTCTTGTTGCCCAGGTGGCCTATTTTTTTCCTAACAGAGCCAGACAAGCCTGCAAGCTTCTTTCACCTGTAGCTTCCTAGCTCTGGTTCTGGTGATGACAATGTAATGGCTACCAAGTGAAAGAACCACTTAAAAAAAAAAAAAAAAAAAAAAAAAAAAGAGAGACAGAAAGAAAAAAAATATTTATCCCACAACGCAAATAACTTTCTGGAGAAAGGGGAAAAAAAAAGGTGGGGGAGGGGGAGTGGCACAGACTGACAAAAGAGAACAGGAAGTGAAAGAAACATGAATGAAAAGACACTTTGAAATGTTTGAAAGCGACTTCCCTGAATATATTATCTCTACGATAGTGCTGCCTATGGGGATCTTCAGAAACACAGATATATAGATGATAGAAGTAATCTGTGGAACCAGACTTCTTGCAGTGAAACTGCCACCTTACTTACATTTGAAGAGTGGCTGTTGCTGAGGTGGAAAGCAGAAGATGCTGAAGAGCAAAGAAGGTGGCCATGCAAGAGCTTGGAAACTGAAAGCAAAGGGAGCTACAGGGGAAGCTGCAGAGATGCCTCTTTGCTTTGCCCTGTGATAGGGACATGGATGACACTGCTCCCAAAGCCTCCCAATTGCTTCTCAAAGTATTGCCTTTAGAATATCCCTAATAACTAGGTATATATTAATAGAGGGGACTGAGACATTAATCCATGCAATGAAAAATATTTATTGTCTTTACATGCTATAGAAAACAGTTATCATGGGGTACTTATTTATTCAAATCTCCTTAATATAATTTTCATCTTACAGTTTCAGCAGGAAGAAGGTTAAACATCTTAAAGTAAATTCTTTTGCCCCACCCATTACCACAACAGCTGATCATCATCATCCATGAAACGTTTTGGTTACTCTAGAAATCTAAAATTAAGAGAACAGAATTAGACAACCAGAGGCACAATCCTTCCTCTCCAGGTAGGCAGCATCAGCTGTTACCTGTACTGAGAGCTTTCCTCAGCAACATCTGCCTCATCTTTCTTCATCTGGCTCATCAGCTCTTCTGCATCCACAAACAAATACTGCACAGGCAGGCAAGCCCTCCTGGCACACCTCTAAGTACTGTTTATGATTACTGGAGCGCAGGCAATCTGACCTAATCCCCAAGCTGTCATATACATGGATTTTGGTAAGGGCTGGGGAAAGAACTGATCCTTGAAGGACTTTAGCAACAAAAGCGCTAAAGTAAAAGTAAAGCCTTTCTATTCTCACCAGTGGGAGATAAACACCCAGGAAGAGCCAGGGCTTTCAGGCATTATCAACAGGCTTCTGACAACCCCTTTAAATGACCTAGCAGTACCTCATGGACAAGACTATCAGAACACCACCAAATGTTCAGAAAGATGAGACAGGAGATGATGGATCTGAGCTCATGAAATAATTATAGCACCACGTTCTCTTACTACAGACCCTTCACTTATAGTTGACCAATTTGCTCCACATTCTCATGTCACAACTCACTGAACTACTGAGATTGAGTCACACATGCTACTGCTCAGAGACAGCCATCACCACTTATGGCAAACATGAAAACTGCTTCAGCCAGATGAAGCTGCACAGGGCTCTAGAGAGTCTCCTTAGAATTCCAGTTAGGAACTGGACATCTGTTCCTGGGTTGTAACTACTTCAGTTGACCAACAGATTGTCAACTACATACAAGATGGATGCCTTCCCTGTTCTGGTAGTATAGTGTGTTTGAGGAGAGGACTCATTCACTGAGTAAAGTGTTGGCTTTTTCACAGCTGTGATAAAGAAGTAAGGACTGCAAACTGCACTCCTGAATATAGAATCACATCAGTGTTTTGGATGGAAGAGACCTTCAAGTCAAACTATTAACCCAATACTGACAGGTCACCACTAAATGATGGCACTCAGCACCACATCTGCGCATCTTCTGAATACTTCTGGGATAGTAAATACACTTCCATGGGCACCCTGTTTCAAGGCTTGAAAATCCTTTTGGGGAATATTTTTGGGAAGAATGGCTAACCTAAAACTGCCCTGACACAACTTGAGGCTATTTCCTCTTTTTATGGCTTGTTACATGGGAGAAGAAACCAACACCCACCTCACCCCAACCTCCTTTCAGGGAGTTGTTGAGAGCAAGAATGTCTCCCCTCAGTCTCCTTTTCTCCAGACTAAACAACTCCATATCCCTCAGCCACTCCTCAGATCACTTATGCTCTACAATCTTCATTAGCTTTGTTGCATCTTATTTGGACATGCTTCAGCACCTCACTGTCCTTCCTGAAGAGTAAGAAGACCTCGCATCTCTCTAGAAACGCTGAATGCCAGCCTGGAACACCACAGACTGCTGCTGGGTCAGAACGGAGCTGTGCAATTGCTGTAGTGAACTACAACCATAGATCTTCACAACATTTCATGCTAAGCTTTACTTTACTTTGGACTAGAAATCATCCCCTTCATGGGGAGGAAGGTATCACATACAGCTTTTGCCTTTGGGACAAAGTGGAATATAGACATTACTGCTTTAAAAGAGGGTCTTACCCTGCTACTGTTCCATGCACAGGCTTAGTTCTGTAGTATTGTTTTTTTCTCATTGCTTTGCTCCCCTTCTCTCCCTCCCCTGGGATCACTGCTGTTGCAGGAGAAGCTAATATACATGCTCAATACGTATTTTGCCAGGTTGTCATTAGCATCCCCTCAGAGTGCTCAGCTCTAATGATTCCCAGGCCCTGTGCATCACATTCCATTTTTAGAATGATCACTTTCTATACAGAGCCATGAGCACAGTGCTGGCCTTGCAGCTTGCAGAACCGTAAAACAAAGAGCAGACCCCAAAGTGCTGAAAGGGCAGTGAGGCTTCTGGAAAGGTAGGTAATTCCACAAACTGTGTTACCTTTTAACTCTGCTGTCAGATCAAGAAAAATGGCAAAGTTCAGGCAGTCTGAGCTGGCAATAAGTTGTTATTGCTTCTTCTAGATCTGCTGAAGAGAAATAGGGCCAGCCTGGAAAATGTATTCTTCCATACAATCCAACAGCTACATTTCTGTCCAATCTTGGATTTAATTTTAAATAACCTCCCTGTTAGTCTGCAACTGGCTTTTCCTCCACAAATTATCCTGCAGTTACAGTGCATACAAAAGAGCCCACACTCATTCAAACCCGGCAGCCAGGTGTGGGAAAAAACCCAACAATCTAGGGCAAAAAGGTAGAGTACACACATATTAGAGGCTAATATTAAGTGCTTGGAATTACAGAAGTTGGCTGAAGATTTGATTTCAATAATCAGTTTTGGTAATGTAAATGCTGAGCTATAATGTGTATTTCCAGTGAAAGATGGGGAACGTTCAAGAAGGCATCTAAATTCCTTTGAACAGTACAGCCAACACCTTCAATGTCTTCCAGAATAGAAACTCAGTGACTGTGGGGTGGCAGGATGAGTAATCTTCTCCTAAAATCTGAGATGAGCTATGGAAACACTACAGCTGTAGGCTTTTGTAACAGTAGAGCAGTTAAATGGAGGGCTACAAAGATAATGAGGGGACTGGAGCATCTCTCTAACACGGAGAGGCTGAGACCCGGGGCTGTGTAGCCTTTAGAAGAGAAGACTAAAAGAAGATATTCTCATTGCTTATCAATATCTAAAGCTGGGGAGGATCAAAAGGATAGGAGATTCTTTTCAGTGGCAATTAGTGATAGGATAAGGGGCAACAGACACAAATGAAAACAGAAGGTTCACTCTGAACACAAGGGAAAACCTTACTGTGAGAGCACTGGACCAGGATTCCCAGAAAGGTTGTGGATTCTTCTCTGGAGATACTCCAAACCTGCCTGTACATTACAGTCTTGGGCAACCTGCTATGGGTGACTTTTCTTTAGCATGGAGTTTGGACCAGATGATCCCCAAAGGTCACTTCAAACTCCTACCATGATGGGATTCTGTAATGACTCCTGGTGGTGCTCTAACAGCTATGGGAGAACTTTGCTTGACTTTCTACTGTGAAGGAAGAACAGACAATAAATATAAACCCCTACATACCCTTCACGCTGCAACTACTCCTCAGACAGCTGTCATATACACCTCCAAATAAGATATATACCTTGTAATGATTCTGAGAATCTAAACCAGTGCCAAATAGTTCTTGTTTTGGAAAGATACTGATATTTTCCAAATACAAAGTGCATTTAAACCACCAATGATGAGCACTCATGTAAAAACATCAACATCAATATTGGTGGATTAGCACTGACAGGGAGTGAAGCTGGAAAACAGCAGAATGAGAGGCTGATTCAGCATGTTTACAGTTTTTCTAGCTACAAACATCTCAGAACAAACACCTGCAGATATTCTATTACCCTTCCCCCTCCTTCTTGCCTCCAACATTCAAACTTCGTTTAAATCACCTCAGTAAGAAGAAAAGGACAAAAAAAAAAAAAAAAAAAAGGGGTTCATTGAAAAAATAGAAATTTTTNAAAAAAGGTGTTCACTGTAAACATAGCACATCTCTCCCAAACTCTAAAGTTCATTTCAAATTAAAGACATTTACCTCCTTCACAAACAAATTTTCTGCTCTTTGTTCTGCATCTTCAGGTACAGAAGGATACAATGTCCTGATTTCCAGCGAAATTGTGTCTGTCTGGCAAGAAACAATATAAAAAGGTACATTAGTCACAGTGACAGAGGAGCAGCTTTGTGTCACGAATAGGTTAAGAATCCAATGATTATGGCTTGTGTTTTTCCATCTGTCACACAGCCAATACACAGACATACCAACCACTACAGCACAGCTCCTGCCCACACACAACACTCACTGCTATCAGCTAAAGCATTAATCACTAGAGCAGTGCTCAAAGTGATTTCTGGGAATAAAGTTCTTCCAAGCAAACTTGTTACAGTCTCCTACTTTTCTGATTAAAAAAAAAAAAAAAAAAGTCCTTAGGTCTTCCTTACATCCTCTCCAAGAAATACTGGCTAAGTCCAACAGTGTTATCAGCTTCCGCTGCTTCCCTTCTGCACCTCCTGCCTTTCAGCCAGCAGTAGCCTTTCAATATCTGAAAGGAGCCTACAAGAGGGCTGGGGAGGGACTATTCACAAGGTCTTGCAATGACAGGACGAGGGGGAATGGGTTTAAATTGGAAGAGGGGAGATTGAGGCGGGATGCTAGGAGGAAGTTCTTCACAGTGAGGGTGGGGAGACACTGGAAAGGGTTGCCCAGGGAGGTTGCGGCTGCTCCCTCCCTGAAGGTGTTCAAGGCCATGCTGGATGAGGCCTTGAGCGACCTGTTCTAGTGGGAGATGTCCCTGCCTATGGCAGGGGGTTGGAACTGGATGATCTTCCAGTCCTTCCAGATGGAGGTCTCTTCCAACCTAAACCATTCAATGATTCTATAATGTGAAGCAGAACTAAGCTTTGCCTCTTTAGAAGGAGAAAATAGGAGGAAAAAGTCTGACATAGGACAGCCTGATGGTCAGAAAGCAAGTGGAACCAGGCAACAGCTTCTCAGTGGGGCATTTCCATCCGCAGCTGCAGAGACAGCAGAGCAAGATTCGCATGGAACTTCCAATACGTCCTACAATGTTCTGTCAGACTCTATAGACACTGCCCAAAGGAAGCCATTTTTTTGAAAGCAGTTCCTGGATGAGTTGCCTTGCCAGGCCCCACAGAAGGAAACCACAGAAAGAAAAGGACATCCAGGAGGTCTCCATGGGGAGTCAATCTTCCCTTAGACCTTGCCAGTCCTATGAGAGGTCCAGACCACCAGCAGTGCTCCTCTCTATGACCCAGGGCCTCCATGCTGAGATTAGGCAAGGCTGCCATTTTGCAAAGGTCATGAGAGGAGGTTTCAGGGCATCTTTAATTACTCCAGAGACCTGACTGACTCCTTTTCTCTGTTATGAGAGATTAAAACAACCAAACCCAAACCCCAGCAGACCAAGAGTGTTCTCAGTTACAATGGAGTAACTCCAACACTCAAGACAACAAAGGACTGAAGTCAAGATGCATCTGATCTCCCAAGCTCATTTTCTCCTCCTTTACAGAAAGGCAGATGATTTCAAGAGGAAGGTCTATGGCATACAACAATCCCCAGTCTCAGGCTAAAAACTGACATTTCTTCTCCACAAATCAAAGCACTCAAACTCTACATAACAACTGCCTGGATATCACTGATTACATTTTTCTTCACAGCTTACATGGACCACCCAGATTCTCCCTGCTAAATTCCATATAGCTAATTATGAAATAAAGGTATGTATCCCTCAAATGCAATGCAAACATCATGGGATTTCCCAAACATTCTCTGTTTCATCTGGATAGCTCTGGATATAATGTGATTAACAGACTTTGGATCCTATAAACAACAAATGCTGCCATGTAGACACCACAAAGTATAAAAAATAATTCTCCTTTTCCTGCCAAACTAAGTGCAGTTTCCTAGATGTGGGTTCCTGGACTCTATCCAGCTCTCTTACCAAAGCCTGTATGCAGAGGAGATTTATACAATCATTTGGGTTATGAGTAAAAGCAGATGAAGACGTATGAATTTTCAGGCCATATTTAGTAATAGTGAAGATGCTTGAATCTTTGATTGCACTAAGACTTTACAGCAGTATCCACAGCCATTGGAACATGCTTTATTAATTCTACTTCACATGTACATGATGTTTTAAGTGTCCTTTTCAAAGTGGTTACAAAAAGAATCAACCCCTGAGCCCCGCTGAAAGCTCCTGGGTGTTCCCGAGGTCCATGACAGGCAGTTCTCCCTAGCAGCAGCCACAAAGCACACACACAACCCTTCCATGAGTTCACTGCCACTGATCAGCTGCTCTCTCCAGAACAGGGCATGGTGAAGGCCAAAGAGAAAAGATCTGTGGTGCACCCTATACCTCTCACTGACCCTACTGGGACGGTGACTAAGCTGCAGAAACCAACCACCTCTTCTGTTGGCCCATAACAAAACTTATCTGCTCCATGTGTTACATAGAGCATACTTTCCTTTTTTTTTTTTTTTTTAAAGACATATACTAAGGATTACTTTTTTACCTAATATAACACTTATTTTAAAATTATGGCATCATTTCAATTGAAAGAGACCTTTAAAATCATGAAGTCCAATCATTCCTGTCAACCAATATTAAAAAAAAACAAAACACCAGTCAAGACAGTTAAAATATGCCTTAATGGGGTCATTGTGCCTTTCTTCCCTTAAACAGCTTGTTAAAAAGAACATGACCCTCAACTCACTTTCCTTCTTGACAAGAAAAAACAGTTGTACAAACCAGAAAAAAGCAAAGCTGGTTGCCTTTGAGACTTTGCCAAAGAACATCATAGGTTTCTTTACCTCGAATTGGGACGTTGAAAATCTTGTCATATTTAAGCTTGTTCTAAAAACATCCAAACACTTCCCTTCTGAGAACGCTCAACCACTGCACTGCAGAAGTCTTGCCACAAAATAACTTCCTGTTCACTGCTGACTACTTCCAAAGTGAAACACTCGTACAGGCAGATCAGGTCGACATCGTCTTCACCAAAACCTTTTTACTTTGGAAAACAACTATATTTCAACCACAAAGAGCTTCTGAGATGGCCATTAAAAAAAAAAAAAAAATATATATATATATATATATATTTTAAAGGGTCTTATTTATAAATGTGCTTTGAATACAACCTAATTTTGCAATGTTTGGGCAATCATAGCTCAAACCAGGGGCAAACAATCTCATTTGTGCATGCAAACTGTGAGAATCAAATAATGCAGCTACCAGCCTAAAACATTAACTCTTCTGAATTAGGTCTTTAATCTATTTTTGCATAATTATCCCCTACCCAACAAGAATTTCTGGCCTTCATGTCCCATTTTCACCACCTGTTGGCCCCCTGTGTAGGGTTAGGGATAAGGTGCAATTCAATTAAGGCCTTTGCTTGCTACAACCACTTTCTGCAGTGAAAGCCACAAGTTAATATCGCTCTTTATCAACAATTGATCAGGAATGTTTTCAGACAGTGTTTATGTCCCACCGACATGGTGAGTTTAGTGTCTGAAAACATAGCTCAAACTCCATTTGTTAATTTGGACATTTCAGACAGCTTTTAGTCTGAAAGCATCTTACTAGTGGTTAGGTCTTCAGACAGATGCATCAAACCCGACCCTATTTACTTCCTGAAAAGGCAGCGCTTCTAAGAGAGCTAACCACACACAGGCAGAAATGTTGGTCTGTGTTAACATGTAGGTTCCGTCTCTCTAAAGAAAAGCTGCTCAGTCCCATTTTTCACCTGACCATAAGACATTTACTCAGCATGATGAAAATCTGCAATGAATTAGTCCATCGAATTTAAAAGCAAGATAAAGTGCAACTCTGATGTACAAATACCACCATGCAAATGCTGTTGCCAGGCCTCCAAATGGGCTGCTATGCCACCACAGAGTTCACCAAGGAGGTCAGTGTGGGGTAAAGTGAAGAGAAAGCAATCTCAAAGTATCTTTAAAGGGCAGATCTTGCTCTCATCACTCACCAAACCATATTGGGTGTAAGAAGTTGTGCTTTGTTCACACAGTGATTGTTTTGCTACCTGCATTAGGAAGAAGTTCTTTACACAGAAGGTGGTAAAACGCTGGAACAGGTTGCCTAGGAAGGTTGCGGATGCTCTCTCCCTGGAGGTGTTCAAGGCCAGGTTGGTTGAGGCCTTGAGCAACCTGTTCTAGTGGGAGGTGTCCCTGCCTATGGCAGGGCATTGGAGCAAGATGATCTTTGAGGTCCCTCCCAAGCTAAACCATTCTATGATTAGCTCTGTTTAGAGTTGTAGCACATACTTCCAGCTCTAAATTCCTCTCATTTTCCTGCTCTTCTTCCTTGCACATCAAGCATAGCCACATCTTATTACCCATGAGAACAACGGACTTGAATCCTGCTTCTCTAAGAATGAGTAGATGCTGCCTAACACATAGTAAAGTGGGAGATAAGTCATATGCTATGAAAAAAACCCATGTCCTCATGACTGTAACTCTCTGATCTCATAAATAACAGTGTGGTTTACACGGTAATTCCAAGGAGGATCTGAGTCCTGCTCTTAGAGCTGTCCCTGTGCTCTGCTCCATGTGAAAAGGCAGTGTCATTTTCTCTTCTTGCCCTCTCTCCTTAAAAATTAATCTGATTTTGTTGTGAACTCGTCTCCAAAGAAGTAATGTTAGTCCCTGCACACAGAGGCTTCACAATCTGAAAAACAGGGACATTTTGTCTCTTCCTTGTTCAGAGCTGAAAAGAAGAAGCCTGGAAGCACCCAACTCTGCAGTGATGGAGAGTGTCAGCACTGCACAACTCATGTCTTCTTCTAAGCCCTGTATGACACATGGAGGGCACCTAGGTGGGCTTTCAAAAGCCTGAAGAGCCAGGAGAGCACATCAGACTGAACTTCAACAGGTTTTGCATCACGCATGTAATATTTGCCATCTTGTCCTACATTTAAGCAAGGAATTATTATTTCTATGGCAGGTTCAAATCAGGCATTCGGCCATACTGATACAATTAGCTTAAGAAAGTCTAAGTTCCACTTATCAAAGAACTTTTAAAAATAGTAAGTGGGCAGAGGAAGGAGGAATAAATTTTCAGGAACCAGAGAGTTTCACTTGCGTTTATACCACATCAAATTGAAGTCTGTTAGATACTTTCAGCTCCCTTTTTGTGACAGTTACATGTATCAACATATTGTTAACATGTATTTAGTTACTAAGCCTCCACAGAAACAAAGGCACCGGCAAAGGCGTCCTGAGTCTGTTGCCATGATTTTATGGAAGGTAAGCCACCAGCAATGCCATGCAAGACTTGAAATCCTGGAGAAATCTGAACAGATTGCTGGGGGCTCAGTGAATTTCTTAAGGGTGGTGACTTGAAAAAAAAAAGAAAGAATGAAAAAGTACTCATGAGGGGATATAGCAAGTATTCTCCCTGGATACAGAAAGGCGCTTAGGAGCAGAAGTACAAATATATAACAACAAATCCATGCAGGACTAAGATGTGAAAGGTTAAAGGTGAGAAGGAGACCAATCTGAAGGAGGCTGTCATACTTCTTTCATGGCCTCCAGAAGAAGTGTCCAGGCAGAGTGTGGCCAGGTCTGGGGACAGAAGGTGAATGGAGCATAGTAACACAACAGTGAGGCTGCAAACCTACCAGCAACCCCAACAAGGCTGCGTTTTCATGAGTGCAACAACAGGAAACCTGTCAACTCCCTCTTACTACCACCAAAAAGCAGAGCACAAGCTCACACACGTGTGACAGGGAGCTCTGGTGAAGCTCTGCAGATCCTTCCTGCACACAGTTGCTGTGTTGCTGTACAAATGTCCATTGGCCATTACAACACAGCAACAGAAGGACAATTAGGTGGAAAACAAACCTGAGCTGACATGCTTTTTCTCAAAAGGATGTTGGATTTGGGGCAGGCAGAAGAAAAGTTAGCAAGCAAGGCACTGTTATGAAAATAAGAAGCGGAACTGATGTGAATAAATGGTTTGTTTGTTTGTTTGTTTTAAAAAGGATCGTTAAGCATAACTACAAAGAGTGAAGTATCTTTTCCCTGGCTGGAGTAAAACCAGAGAATGCATCTTTGTAACAGGTACATCTTGTATTCTTCGGTTGACACACATGGAAATGGAGGAGGACAGTCCACCAGGTTCACACTGATTCAAAGATTTCTTTGCTGTTCCACAGACTTCTCATAAGATGTTGGAAATGGAACAGAAAAGTCTTGTGAGAACAGCTGCATTCTCTTTGAATTGTCTTCACTGATCTTCCTGTGAAGCAGCATAGAAAATACTTAGTTTGAATATACAGAAAAAAAAGAAAAAAAAGACTGAGAATCTTTCTTTTCATTTTTAAGAAAAAAAGAAGATTTTTTTAAGAAAAAAAAAATTATCATATAGTGAAAGTAGACAAAAGAGAGAAGGAGAGAACTAGGAGAACATTCATCTTTGTCTCCAAGGTGAACACCAGTCAGGAAATTCCAAAACCGCTCTTCCTCCACAAGAGCACAAGTCTAATAACCAGGCACTCTGGAGCACATACAAATAATTAATTGCTTTTTCTATGCTGCTTCTTTCAAATTTTCTACTGAGCAAATGTCATCTGGATGCCCATCTCTAGGTTTTCATAGCAGTAAAATAATTTTATCTCAATTTAACATATCCAGAAGCTGCATGAAAACTCATGCTGCTACTAATTAATTCATCTCCCTATGTCAGTTGATACGAAAGCAACAAGGAAATTCAAACTCTGCATTCAAAGAATAAAAGCAATTCTCAGACAAAACCAGACAGCAGAGCACCTACAATGATAACTGACCCATGTCTGGTGCCTGCAGTGAATAGTACAGCTCCAGAAATAGGAAATCATTATTAAAAGCATAATTTGCTCTTATGCTCACTACCTCGGTTGATTCTTTTGGTACGATTTTACTCTGCAGAGACTTTTGCCCATGGGATGTGCTAACACACAGGGGCCACAATGACACTGAGCCACAAAGTCTGAGGAAATTGTAATCATTAGGAGTTAAACAGGAATGCTCACCATTTCCTGGGGCATTATCACATTAAATAACACTCAGAGCCAGCCTGAGCTCCTCCTAATCCAGTCAAGCCATGGATCTCTTCCTACTCAGATGGCTGACCCTGGCTTTGATGCACAGGTGACATTTCAGTAGGGCTATGAATAGACGCTCTGCAGCTGAAAAACCTGTCTGCTCTGAGACTTCTGAAGCCCTGTCTGGGGACACAGGCTCTTATTACTGAGCTGGATAAGAAAGATGGGCTTATTGCAAGCATGTGGACTCTACCAACTACTGCCTCTGCTCTTTTGTAAGTACAGACCACCCCTCTGCACATACACCTTTCACATCTGTCTTAAACATTGCTCATCTTCTTGGTTTTTCTTTCAATAAATTTCACAAAAGTGTAACAAAAGAAAAACTAGAAGTAGCTACTAAAAGCCAAGCAGCAGCTGCTCAAAATGAAATTAAAATAAGGATATGAAAATAGAGTTTGACAGACACAGGTCCTGCTCAGTAGGGGCACAATTCTTCCTTCACAAAGAGAGTTTGCTCCACTGACTTGAGCTCAATTACTCTAAACCAAGGGGCTCAGAGGCTTTGTGCCAGCTTTGTAATGCTAAATTCCAATTTCATAAATCCAGAAATGTGCAAAATGGATAAAGGAATTAACGATGAGGAGGAAATCTATTCTACTTAGCTTTCTCTCAATCCCACAAGCACATTAACTCAGTTAATGCCACCAAGGAAATGGAGCCATTTAGTGAAACAAAGCAGAGGATTCGATTAAGTGGGCCACACTGGAGAGCAGCAGTGCTGTGAGCTGATGGGAAGAGCCCTCACACAGCAAATTGAAATATATTTCCATTAGAGAATGCCTGCTCATCAAAATCTAAATCTTTTACAGGGACTGGTTGATTTTGAGAAAGTTGCTGTAAGATGCAGGCACTCTGCCAGTTTACTTGCCTGGCCACATGCTTGCCCAGATGCCTGAAGGCTGTCCTGGACTTCAGGCACTCCATTTCTCTACAGCTTGCCATGGGCAAGCCTGGATGAGGCCAGGCAGCTCCACAGCTGCAGGCATTCACTGCCTGCCAGAACCCTGCCAAGAAAGCCTACCTCACCACCTTTCACCACTCAGGATGCCAGATAGCAAACTTCACTGGAGAAAAATTTAAGACAGCTTCAAAATCAAACAGAAGTCAAATCCATTTGGATTCATTTCATCCTATCTAATACCAACAATAGCACAGCTTGGAAATACGTAACAGCTACCATTTAAAAAGGACTCTGAGGATAAGGCTGGGAAACATGGGCTGATTGCAGCAGCCATTAAAAAGAATAGGATCAGAAAGACTGGCTGTAAGTTAGGGAAGTGTGAACAAATTGGATTATAATAGTATGGAGAGATTACAGCACTGACCAAATTACCCCCGTGCTGAGCAGTCAGTGAAGTGCACATTATGGAACAACATGTTTTCTTAGTTTCTGAGGTATGTTTAGGGACAATCAGAGCTTCAAGCTTTTTCTAACCCGGAATAGTAAATTCACTCATATACAAATGCCAGAGGAAAGAAACAGAGCTAATCTTGTGGGAGGGAAGTAAATCATACATAAGTAAGGAAAATCTTAGAGAGCCCTTGGGCAACTTCTGGCTCTGAAGCTCTAGCAATAAAGATTAAATAAACAGATGAACAAACAAACCTATGAGAAAGAGTAACAGGTATTTGCCTTGTACTTACTGAAAAGTCATCGTCGGGGAATAGTATCAGGTCCTTGAACTGGTTGTCTCCAATATTTTTTTCAATCTCTGTGATAACAGCCTCATAATCCAAAGGCTCCAAAAGTTTGGGTTTTTCCTGCTGTGGAAAAAAAAAAGAAAAAGGGAGAAGATCAGGTAACATAATTAATAACTTCTTTTCCCCTTCCCCATTCTTCCTAGCTTGATGCAGCTGAGCTCATATGGGAACAGTGGTAGCTGGGCCAATTCTAAGTCGCTCTCCATTTGAAAATTCCAGACCAATCTGTCAGCTCATCACAGATACTAAACCATCATATTAACCTACCTATCATTCTGAGGAATACTCTCTCCACAAACACATGTATTTAGATGGATGCAATTTGAACTGAATGTAGATATGGCTTTGAGCCATCTACATCATGTGTTTGAGGATAAGTAACTTACTAATGTCTTCAGTGTTTTACACAGTCCCACCTCTTGAACAGATGGCAGCTTGAGAATACCACCTCACGGCTTTATTTGGTACCAGTCCAAGGTTTTGCTCCTGTTGCCCACACCTATGATTTCTCATCAGTAGTGGGATTAGGATCATCATAATAGTATTATTGTCCAAAAGAGGGTTAAAGTAAGAAACCATCATAAGAACAGCCAAACAAATGTAAACTCACACTGTCTTGAGACACAACCCAAAAACAGAAAATAAGAAGCCCATCTGACATGCTAGAATACATTAAGTGAAGAGTCATGTATCAGAGTGACAACATCTGCTTAATCCAGACACTTCAACATCAGAAAGACTAATGAGAAAGGGCAGGAGAACTACTGGAAGGGACAGAAACACAGGTGATGAGACAGAAAAAGTACACTAGTGTAAAACAAATGCAGAAACAATTCTTCAAAACACTTTTTCAGTCTGATGCAATGGCAGACATTAAGTAGGTTGTGTTTTCCCACTGCTCTTGCTCTGTGCTGTGACAGAATTGTGTATCAATGAGATGTTTGGGTAAGACACAGCACCCTGCTACAACTGAAGATTTCATATCAACCCAGCTATGTCACCTTAGGCTGTTTGAAGCTGGCATTTGATCCTGGCTAGTGCCAGCTAACCCATAAACGTGCAATCCTGCTCAAGAAGCACTCAGGTTGATTAGCATGTGTGATGTTCAGTGAGGTTTCAGTCTGCTGTTCCCCATAGGAACACAATAGGCTCATCCACTCATCTCACTGTGCACAGATCACTCTCCTTCCCATTCAAGTTACACTGAATCACTGCAGTATCCATAAGCCACAGGTTTTGGACTGTCCTTCATTAAATCTACCACCGTGTCTATTAATTAATATAGAGATAAGTTTCAAGGAGTTAAAATACAAAGAGGAAACCTCAATGTGCACTGAATGTACTACTGCTGCTGTACAGCTCAAGTTAGGAAAAATCCCCAGCTCTGAACAAAGTTTGCCCATTCCAAGTTTTAGCAGAAAGCAAACCTGTAGTAGTGTAAATGTTATCTTCAGTAAGAAACCCACATCAACCACTTAGAAGAAGACTTCAAGTGAGAACACACACGTGCCGGCAATTATGAGGTATGAGTGTTTCATGCAGGCGTTTTCCTGTGCAGTGGTTTCATGCACATTTCCTGCAGAAAGTGTATGACACTGACTACACCGAGAACCTGCCTTCCTGGACCAGACACTGTTTGGCTGATGGGTTTGCAAAAATCTCAAACTTCTAACAAGCCAGATGTGCCATTGAAACCATAAATGTCCACTCTTCCAAACCAGAGACATGTCAACACAATATTAAGCTAGGTCAGATGCTCCTTGGAAACATAATCAAAGTCAGTTTTCAAAGTCTCAGTACAAAACGTAAAGTAATGAGATAGAATTACAGAATGGTTTGTGTAGAGCGGGACACTTCAAAGGTCATCCAGTCCAATCCTCCTGTAGTGAGCAGGGACATCTTTAACCAGATCAGATTGCTCAGAGTCCTGTCCTGGAATGTTTCTAGCCTTGGGGCTTCTACCATCTCTCTGGGCAACCACTGTCAGCGTTTCACCATCCTTATTGTGGAAAATATTTCACTGGTATCTATTCTATATCTAACATACATAAGTAGCTACCTTCCTATTGAAGTCACGGACTAAGACTTCATCATTTCAGCCACACACTAAGAAAGAGCTGGGGGATTCCACAAATCTTAGAACTTCTCTTACAATAAGGGGGAATTCCACACAAATACACAGAATTTGCTTGTTCCCTACACCAACGGAAACCACCCTTCTTGCTGGGACTGGCAGAATGAAGAGGCATTCCTTCTTCCATTTCTTTCCCCCTGGAAACCGCTGTGAGGTTCAGGTGAGCATAGCTAAATCTCCTCCAAAAGGAACATCACACAAATGTTCAGATGCAGGTAGAGTTAGGAGGAGCTATGCCATACTGGCCTCTCTTTTCTCTTCCGAAACTCACAGCACTTGGAAAGCTGCCCAGAACACTCCAGGGGAAACTTCTCCTCGACAGCTGCAAGGTCGTTCACACGAGACATGAATGCAACTGGAGGAAACCCTGAAGCAGAGAGAGCATATGAACATTGCTGTTCCCAGCACTAATTCCCTTGTTCTCAGTGCTGCAAAGTGCATGATCTGATAGAAACCTTTCAGCAGATGTTAACAGAGAAGTCTTAGCAGAAAGTTTACTCATTCAAAATGTAAGCAGATATCACATCAATAGAATTACTCCAAAACTTTTCAGTGTTCAAGCACTACAGCAGTTATAGTGATGGTTTCGTATTGATTCAATGACAAATGTTATTCTTCCTCTTATGGCACAACAGCAAAATCCTGTAAGGCATGGAATATTCTGTATAGTATCAACTCCCACAAAACAGAGATGCAGCAGCCCCTCCTCATCAATACACTGACTGCAGAGATAACCTCATCCATTCCCTGCCAACATCGAACAGGACCAGTATAATGAATGTGATGTCTCTCTTCACCAACTCTACATGTTCTTACAAACCTTAGGGCTACACAACGTGGACACTGACTTCATCATCTGCAGAGACAGTACTTTGGATTTGGAAAAGCTCACCACCCCAGTGCTTAGCATTGGGTTTGTGGTGGAAGAGGCAGCTGGTTTAGTTAGTGGTTCGTCTCCAGAAGGCATGGAATGACTGCTCAGTGCTCTTCTCAAAAGCAGAGAGTAGCAATAGTGTTGAAATTAGCAAATTCCTCCTCGTGAACACTCAGAGAGATCTGTAGATGAGCAGGGCTGATTTAAAGCTATTTTAATAACCATAGTGCAGCCTCTTCTCAATTTAACGTGTCTGTTCCTTTTGGAAGCAGCCCAACCCAGCCAGCTGTGCCAAGATCAAATTATGCTGTCTTGCGCTTTTAGAGTGCTTTTTATATTCTCTATCTCGAGTGAGTAGTGAATTACATGTAGTTGTACTGAGCCCGTTGTGAACACATTTAGTAAAAAGGCATCTCCAACTCCACCTGTTACAATAATCACAGCAGAACCATTTACTTCACAATGTGAAGTACTGTGTAGTGCTCAGTTGTTGAGCTAACCTTCCCAAACTCCTTTGAGGAGCTCTTCAACAGACATGCAACACCCCAGAGAGATAATCACCAATGAATTTCACAGGGGTGAAACAGCCCAGATCTCACCAGTGACACCACCATCTACTGATCTGGGTAAAAAAGCACTATTTTCCTCAGTAATTATAACTATAAATGCTCACAAAAAAAATATTTTACAGGAATAGATACGGTACCTGGCTTGCCTCCAGCTGCACAGATATTGTGCATTGATGCTAGCACCCACCCTCTCTTCATAATTATAGGATAAAATGACTTCTGTGTCATCAGCCTGAAGCCATATTTCTGTGAGCACTCACGAAAAGAGGAGATGATGTAACTCAGACCAATATTCTCTGGATGGTCATCCCAAGCACTTCCCCATCCTAAAAATAAATGACACCAAATTTCTAATGCTTTAATGGTGCATTATTCCCAGACACCAAGTCCTGAGTATCTAGAAGTTATTGAATTTAATATAGATGTTTAAATTAATTTCTCCTCTTCCCCATGCCAGTAAGAAGAAAATTAAAGAAACAGCTGAAACAGCTGCACCGGAAGACTTTAAGCTGATGGACTTCAGTAAAAAGGACTAAAATATCTTCATGACGGGGAGTGTCTAATGCATGCTCATGAGAAGAGTAAAAGTATTGTGATGGCCAGATGGATTAAGATCAAGCAGGACTCTGATTTTCTGCTTCATCCAAGCTCTGACTTGTCTAGAGCTATAATTCATTCCAGTAGATATTTGAATTGGGCAGCCCTACAGGAGAAAGGGCCACTTACTGAAATAACAGCATGGCCCTTCTTCATTTTTGTGACTTCTCAATGATCCTGTTAACCAAGCCCAGCTCTACTAAAACTTACAACAGTAAATTAAATTACCTTCTGGGATGAGATCAGCCTGAAGTGCTTCTCACACTTCTTCCTTTCCTTTCCCCAGTTAAATATGATCTTTGGCAGAAAACACGGTTGAAGATTTTTCTTTTACACCGCTAATATATGTAGTTAATTTTACTCCACAAGGGTGGGCCAATTTAAATCAAACATTTCTTTGCCAAGCCAGTCCAAATTGAAGCTAAGGAACATTAGGGGGTCCATGACTTTTGGAAGACATGTAAAGGCCAAATTTAACCCTCTCTTCAGACATGTGAACAATACATACTGCCCAACAGCTCTGAGGCCACAGCTGCTTGAAAGGAGCTGAAGCAGAGGCTAGAAAACCATTTCCTTTTTTATGGAGCCACCAAAACTTCTGGGTTTTTTTGTAGGACCAACATACATCCCTTTCACCATTAGGCAGTTGGATTTCCAAAGTGATTCCCATGGAAAGGGCACCTGCACTGAGCCCACCTTGACCCACATGTGAGATGTGACGTGTGATCAGTCAGATAATTCAGTGTGCTCTGGGCAATGAGTTTCATGGCAGCATCTGTCGTCAGTAAGTAGAGATGGCACAGCCATGCTGGGATTATGGTGTCCCCAAAATCCAGACGCAGCTAAGGTTGCAGTGATGAGTCTCATCAACTCAATGAGCTCTTGCCCCATAGATCTGCCTTCTCTCCACTCCCAAACTGTGTTAAAGATTTTCTTTAAGTAACAGGGAGAAAATTCAAGGTATGCAAATGGTATTTCTAAATATAAATATAAACACAGACATAAAAACCTAGCCAGAATCCACAATCCACAGGCAGATGGCCACTCCTTATGTTTTAGATCCCACCATTTTTATGTTTCTTGGTCTCTTAGGCACCCATTTACAGTCAACAAACTGCGGCCAAGTCATAAAGGCTACATTTGGCCCAGTTTGTGATTCATAGTCAACAAATTTATTAAAGTAGCGGTACAAAGAAAATTTTCTGTGGCACTCCCCCCTTTCTACCCTAAAACACATTCATCAGCAGGTCCAAAAATGTTTAATTTGTGTCTTTCAGCAAACCTTGGAGAAGTGCACTTGGAAAGAATCCAGACAGTCTTTCAGGGCTGTCCAGTACAACTGAGACACTTTTCAGTGTCCATGGTGAAGCAAACATGCTAATAAATTTTGTTAAGGGAAACGCTGGTTCTCACAAGATTCTGGTACAGAAAAAAAAAGCACAAAGAATCACAGGAAGATTCAGGTCCCTCAAATTCCTAGTGATCCAGAAATGGATTTTCAAAGCACTGTAGTACCTATTGGCTTAACAGAGAAAGCCTGCGTAAGATCCTGCTGAGAATAAAGAAAGTGAAAAGTCATTTTCATTCATTAAAGCCTCTTTATTACAAGAAAATCCTGACTGACACCAATAAGGCATTTGCTTGGCTAAATGAGACTTACTGTGTACAAACATAGCTGGGATGGGATGAATCCTAATTGCTTACATTGGAAGCTACCATTGTTTTGTGGATGAAAAGCTACTTTACATATTTTCCAGCTTCAAAAGTTACTGTAAGAGAATTCAGTGTAAGAAATGCTTGAAATATGGATCTCCCTCAGTTCATTTTCTCTTTATGTGCCGGGCCAACTGCAGCTACCAGAGGGTTTGGTGTCATGAAGACATGTAACGTCTCCAGCAAGCCAACTGACCAGGGTTATAACTGCTCAAACCACAGAGAGCTGTTCTCAGGCAGCTGAGAGTAACCTACTCTTTTCTACTAACCTTTCTCTTCTTAAGTTAGAACCCATCTCTGCTTTCATTATGAATTCTGAAAGCACAAGGCCTCATAAAGTTCTCTCATTGACTGTTAAAGGGTTCAATTCCAACCAATGAGGTGATTCAGCGAGGCAATGCTTCAGGCTACACACAACTTAAGTCATACTGTTTCCTGTTCTTCCATCATGATCACACACCTGCAGAACTTTCTGAATCAGGAAGGTATTATCCATGAGCACATACACATATGCATCATCATGCTGCCCAGAGAGTTGGTAGCTGCTCCACCCTGGAAATATTCCAGGTCAGCTTGGACAGGACTCTGAGCAACCTGTCCCTGCTCACTGCAGAGGGGCTGGACTACATAACCCTTCCAATTTAAAACATTCTAAGCATAGCACTTGCCAAACATTTAAGGTAACAAGAAAACAACATAGTTCTCCTCTGTGTCTACACAGCAGCTGGAAACCCTTTTCAGGAAGGAGATAAATAAATTTTATTAAATCAGAAAATTACTAAAAGCAGCATTGCCACACCACCACCACCACCAAGACCTCTAAAGAAACTGCTGGGATTTTATGAAAATGCGATACATTACATTTAATTAATGTAAAAAAATGACTCCTCCTAAATAATGAGGGTTTCTGAAGCCTAGACTAAATATTTGTTCATAGGTCACTTCAGGGAAAAACCAAGAAAGTCTTGTAAAGTATTTTAAGGGTTGCATTTATAAGTTCAATTTACCCAGACCTCTAACCTGGCAACACTGAGCCACTTTGCTCCCCTTAACTGACCTTAGCTGGAGGAAAGTGCAGTTATAGCAACAAAAAAAATTATTTAAAGGCCTGAAACTATTCACAAAGCAAGCAAACAAACGCCAAAGATGTAATTCATTCATTTTCATACAGACATCAGACAGGTAAGATGCACTAGAAAGGGATTTGGACATACAGATGAGAGCTGTGGGGGAGCAGAGAGGACCTGGCACCCAACCACTTGCCTTGTTAGTGACTGCTTCACCCTAAGGAGGGAGAACTGAATTGTCCTGCCCTGGGCACCACAAAATAATGGAATGAGTCTAGTTCAACTGTTCTGCAAGCACTCTCTGTTTCTTGGTTGCTTTTTATAGCATGGTCCCAGGCAGCAAAGACATGGTTGCAATCTGCACATAATGGATTTGAGCAAAACTTATAAGCTTCCAGCACATTTATGTAAATGTCTGACTCTGTGAGCACAAAACCACACACACACACATATATATATATAACTTTACACACACACACATAGTCATTGTAATCTAAGGAAAAGATGCTCCCAGTTTTTGCCCTTACATGGCACTCAGATGATTTTATAGCAAAGGCAGAAGCCCAGCCTTGACACCTACAGCATCTATACAGCAACAATAGAACCAATTGCAGCAACAAGATCAAGTCAAACCAGTCACCTCTGCTTTTGAAAGCTGGGTGTGAAGAAGGGAGATGGAGCACTCTGCTGAGGGTCACCTGTGTAAGGCTCAGACAGAGGAACAAAAGGAGGGTAAGCCAAGAGCTCTTTGCTCCACCATCTTCATCCAGCTGTTGTGCTGCTGCCAAAACAGGGACTTTTGCAATATATAAGCAAACTACACTCCTCATTTTCACTTAATCACAAACATTTAGATGTATGAAGCCCTAGACCAGTAGACTGAGCAAACAGACTTTCTGAAAGGGACTCAACCACTTCAGAAGGCCCTGAAGCAAAAACAACTGACAGAAATGTTTGCATGAGCTCTGAACAAACTCTTCAAAAAACACCATTTGACTTCTAGGCAGCCCTTAGTAATAAGTCACTGTCCCGCCGGGAAAAATCTCATATGTTCTGTTCCACCTCATTTTACTCTGTGAATATCTTTCTCCTTCTACCTACGTTGTAGTTACTGATCTGTTAATGAATCATAGATATTATCCATTCTACAAATCTGAGTAAATAACTGCATTCCCATGAGGCTTTATCTGTAGAAATCAGTAACATCTATACATGATCACTAGAAACTCATCTCTCACAAAGGCATCTAAATCACAATCATTTCCTTGACATCTACAGCCCTCCTCAATCAACTACCTAAATATTTACAGACACAGAACATCAGTCAGCACAAAACTCTGACCGACCACAATTAACAGCCTATGATCAATTAGAACTAATTAGATAATAATTAGTCTCACTTTAAAAAAATGAATTTACAGCAAATAATACAAGTCCATCCACAGAGAACAGAGGTCAAAATGTCATCTGTTAAGAAATGCAAGATTTGAATACGGTGCTCACACACAAAAGCCTATAGAGCTGCAGCAGGAGCTAACACCATGCTGGAATCTGCATTATCAGAGGTGCAGAGGACTAATGCACACAGGAGCAAATGGCTCCTGGCTGATAGCAGGACATGCCTGTAGGCTAAAGATTTCACATGCTCCAGTTATGAGATATTGGGTAGAAAGGCACAGGCCACAAGCCAAACGAGTAAAGACAAGTGTGCCCATGTTTCCTAAGAGCTAAACAAGCTGTTGAGAAACAGCTCAGGGGATAATGACACAGTGACCCCATCTCAGTCTGCCTGTTGTCTGAAAAGAACAGAAATCAGAACAGATTCCTCTGACACTACAGCAGCCAGCCTCTTCATGAGAGGCACACTGAAGCACAAGCCTGGAATGAAACAGGCAAGATACCTACTTCCAACTTAAAGCGACAGGCACACAGTTACAAGTGCTTCAAGTTTTATGCCAGCATATTTTATTGATGCTTAGTAATCACAATTTAAAGGTTCTTTGGCACTCAGGTTCTGTTACCTGAGGATACAGGCAAAAATGTACAACTATATTCCTCCCTACCTGCAGATAAGCCACTGATATACTGCTATTATTCAGGCTTTGTTTGACTACCAGTCATACTTTCCTGGAAGGTTTCAACCACTTTGGGCAAGCACTATTCACCAATAATGACACAGCTCCCTCCTAACCAGGACTGAACAGGGTAAGTCAAAGAGCAGTATCTACCTTCCGTGAAAGTGTTGAGAGCTACTAGGGTCAGATGGTTTCAGCAGCACCACCAACACTCATTCTTTGTATCTTCAATGGTAATGCCAACAACAGGAGGAAATATACCATGAAGCAGCCTTGCCGAAAAATTCCATTTCCATACGAAACAGCAGCTGATTAAAAGCAAAACCCAAACGCTCTACTAGGTGAGCCACAGAACATCTTAATATGTGACCAAGTGTAACACCCGAAAAATTATCTTCCTTCTTCTTTAAAAAAGTTAAGGAGACTAATAATCTTCAGTGCATTATCACCAATTTTTGCTGCATTGAACATGAAGAATGGCCTTGAAGAGCCTTCAGCATACACATACAAACAAAACCCACATTGGATCTGCAAAACTACAGAAGAAACCCAAATGCCTCTTGCTATGAAGAAAGAAATCCCGTACTGGTCTCCAAAACATTCTCAGAGAAACCATTAAATGTCTGACATCTAAAGACATCTCTCAAAGTGAAGAGAATGCACTGAAAGGCAGTACCTGGCTAAGGCTTCTTAAAAGAAGGCTCCAAGCATTTTACCTATGATCATCTGTAGTTTCAATGTCAGCCAAGCTTAGGCACAGCCCAGTTAATTGTGTGAGCTGCCCAGTGCCACCGTGGGAGGTTCAAGAGCCACAGTCTCGACCCACAGCCATCACTGGCAAAGCTGCCATTGACCTTGTGGGATGGAATTTCACTCCAGCATTACATCAAGGACTCTGGAGTTTTCCCCACTTGCTCCCTGCACTGCAGTAGGACAGGAGCTTTCTGCTCCTGGCCTCAAGAGGCAAAGACCACCCACTTCAGATGGTGAGACCCAAAATAAAACAGGGTAGCTTCCTACTCCAGAAATGCCACTCTGGATTTCCATGAAGTACCAAGCATGTGTTACCAGATGCTGGAGAGACTACCCACGGTGCTGCCATAAGTACGTGTCTGATCGACATGATGCTGTAGAACCATTTCCTAACATGCTTGACTTCTGCAAACTCCTGAACTCACTGTACTTCAGCCTCAGACTTCAGTAATCATCCTCCAATGTTCAGAACCTCATCACACAGATGATGAGACCCAGTCAATCATACATATACACCAAAAAGTAAGCACTACTCTCCTCTACATGCAGTCTAAAGTGTTTGACTTAAAATGTCTCAGTGGGTCGGTAAAAGAGGTGGAAGAAAGGGCTCATACTCACGCAGCTTAACCTGTGAATTTCTTGTTGGTTCACTCGCTTGAAAGTCCTCCTTTTCTTCCGGAATTCACTGAACACCCCACGAAAGCTCATTGTATCCACAGGAATTCAAGCGACAAACAAAACTCTCTCTAAAAAATGCTGCTCCTTCAACCACTTTCCTTCCGCAGCTTCAGCATGACAACTGGAAGCTGCGTGTACTGCTCAAGGGGGAAGTATGCCTAGAACTTACTTGCTGTATCCACAGTAACTGCCCAGAAAGAAGAAGAAAACCAGCAATAACTCATTTCTTCCTCTGAATAATATTCGGCGATTGAGGTCAGGGCGTCTCAGTAAACCATAAACATGCCCAGCCCCTGCCCCCAGCACAAATCAAAATAGGAAGTTGTAGAAAAAACCCTCGCAACTGAACATCAATCTTTAGCTTGAAACCATTAACATCTTTTCTTCTCAGCACCCTCCCCCAGTTCAAAAGCCAAACTAGCTGCACTTCATATGCACATACGTCTGCAAGCTACAGAAGTCATCATTCTTGGAACAAGCCCCTCCTGCCAACCCCTCGGCAGCAGATCTGTCACAGAGCATGCAACAGGTTCTGCTCAGAATCACCTCTGTTTCTGGGCCAAGGTAGCAGTTCCCCTTTCAAAGTGCTGTGAAAGATCGGTAAGAGGAAGCCCTCTGAAAATCCCTAAATCTGCAGATAGATAGAAAAAGGGACAAAGAGAAATTTAGATATTAATATCCAAACCCTGGGTTTAGAAGACCTTGGCACCTGCCAACTAAGAAAAATCACCATGAGCTTCAACCCTGCTCTCACCACAGGTGAAAGTGAAGCTATCAGACAGAGCTGTTACCCAGTTACACTCGCAGAGGCAATCACAGTGGCAACCCCACCCTATGGAGGGGCAACCACAGCAGCTTTCACATCTTGATACCCCATCCAGGGACAGTCACAGCAGACTCTTAACTCAGAGCCTCAGAACCTGGGAGCAGTGACCCTGGCAATCAAACATCTTCACTTAAGGTAGGAGACTCATCCAGTGCTCAATCCTCTGAAGGCTGGCAGGGCACAAAGGTCTTTTAGACTGAACAAACCTCCTCAGTGCCCACACATGAGCGTGCACACACAGAGACCCTTTTCTTCTCCTTTGTTCCAGCTGAGGATCCATCCTGCTGCAGCAGCAAAGCTGCATTCCCCTATGCACATAACCTTTGTGTAGCATGCGTTAATGCTTTATTATTTTTACTTAGCATCAGTGTGCATAACTGAGGCAAATTGATAGTTTTTCTGCTTCTTATTCCGGATTTTTTTTTTTTTTTTTTTTTNCAGATCTGCAACTTTACCCCAAGTGTCATTTCTTTTTCTTAGAAGCACATAATTCTGAGTTATACAAACTCTTTCTTGCTTTTTCAGCATTAAGAACATTTGATTTAAAGTAACAAGCCTCTGCAAAACTTCCACATAACTGTTCCACATACCAAACTTCATACCAGGAAGAGTGGCCACACCAAGCCCAGCATAAGCAGAGGGGCATCTCATGAAGTTAATAAGGGCAAGTGCAAAGTCCTGCAGCTGGAGAGAAATAACCCCCAGCATGAGTACAGGTTAGGGGTTGACCTGCTGGAAAGCAGCTCTGCAGAGACCTGGGAGTGGTGGTGAGCAAGTTCCCCATGAGTCCACAATGTGCCCTCATGGCCAAGAAGGCATGGAAGGCATTAAAATATGTGTGACCAACACATAGAGAGAAGTACTCTTCCCTCTCTTCTCTGCTCTAGTGAGGCCAATTCTGAAGTATTTGGTCTGGTTCTGGTTCCCCAGTTCAAGTGACACATGGCACTGCTGGACACAGTCCAGTGGAGGCTACAATAATGATGAGGGGGTTGAAGCATCTCTCTGACAAGGAAAGGGTGAGAGACCTGGGAATGTTTAGCCTGGAGAAGAGCAGACTGAAAAGGGATTTTATCAATGCTTATCAATGTTTAAAGAGCAAGAGGACATGGGGCCAGGCTCTTATTAGTGGTGCCCAGTGACAGGACAAAGGGCACAAACTGGAACCTGGGAGATTCCACCTGAACAGGAAGAAAAACTTCTTTCCTATGAGAGTGGCAGAGCACTGGAACAGGATGCCCAGAGACATTTTAGAGTCTCTTTCTCCAGAGACATTTCAGACCTACGTGGACACTGCAATCCTGGGCAGTGTCCACTTCAGCAGGGTGTTGGGCTAGATGACCTCCAGAGGTCCCTTCCAACCCCCACCATGCTGGGTTTCTGTATGACTTTGTGTCTGACCAGAGCACTATGAAACAACAAATTAGACTGATGAGTTTCCTTCCCTCTTCCACAGTCAAAACATGGTGCAACTTCATAATTTTAAACCTCATCTCTTAATTACCTTCCTCATTTAGCTCTTTTACCTGGTTATCAGCTTGCTGTTTGACTGCTTAAGACAGATTTTACTGTACTCCTGATGGATGGTGAAAAGCATCTCTGCCTGGCACCACAAACAGAAAACACAACCAAACCCCTTTGCCAAGGTATGCAGACATTTCAAGTGGCTGTTGCTACAACCAAGCTGGAATCACCCCTGCTGTATTTCAAGCCACCACACTATCTACACTGAGTCCCAAGTGCCTCTCACTGAATACAGTGAATGCAGATGCCAAGACAAGAGGTCCTTGCCAGAAGTTAATTTTAATGCTGGATCCATCAGCTAACAACTTTAAACAGGTATCAGCTCTGAGAGGCTCCTTCACCTCCTTTCTGTAGCTGTCTCACAGACTGAGCTGATCTCCACCTTCCGTCCCCTTGGGAAGGCTCTCTCTCAGTCCCTGCCTCCAGCAGCACTGAGGATCCATTCCAGGGAGACCTCTCCACCAAGATAAGGATTACGACTGCTTCCTGAAACTGTAATGAAGTTGTGTTGCTCCCAAATACTATAAAAAATTAATTGAGGTTCAAGTTTCCAGCTAGTCTTTATCAAATTTTTTCTCCACTGCAAAAACATACTCCACTGAGTATCTTTTGCCCAAAAGATTATAATTCCTGCTATTATTAAAGCTCATTTATTTCCATATCTCTGACAGCCAGTTTTTTGGGCTCAATGCTAAAGGCACTGAGCTTTGCATTTTCTCAACCCCAAGGCATCGTAAAGTTGAAGGAATGAAATAAATAAGCTACAGCATTTGCACACAGATATAAATAGAACAAATAGTAAACAACTGCACAGAAAGATTCCCCATTCTTAGATCTGTTTTTAAATGCAAATTCCTCTGAACTCGTAACAGGGTATAACATCACCAGCTAAATATCTCATAACAACAGAATCATAGAATCATTTTGGTTCAAAAAGACCTTTAAGATTATCAAGTCCAAACATTAACAGAGCACTGCCAGGTCATCACTAAACCATGTCCTTCAGCACCATAACTACACAGCTTTTAAACTCCTCCAGGGATGGAGACTCCATCACTGTCCTGGGCAGCCTGTTCCAGGGCTCAATGACTCTTTCTGGGAAGCAATTGTTCTCCACATCCAACCTAAGCCTCCTCTGGCACAACCTAAGGTCATTTCTTCTTGTCCTATCAGTCGTTACATGTGAGAAGAGTCCAGCCCCCACTTTACTACAAACTCCTTTCTGGCCTGTAGCAGAAGCACAAAACAAATCTCATTAGCACCAGTGTGACTGTAAAAGATTTAATAATTTTCTTTTAAAGACTTTTCTGTCTCTTTGATTAAAGGCACTGAGTATATAAGATGACCATAAAATTGGTTATGCTAATATAACTAAAACTCCAGTTATCCTTTTCAATTCAGAACTACTACAAGGTCAGAAACATTATCCATATCCAAACTTATGCCAACAAAAGAGTCACAGGGAATCCACAACCCTTGGTTTACATTTGTGAACTGCTGTATCCAATTCATAAGTCAAAATAAGGATGCTGAAGCACTTAAAAAATACCCAGTCAGTTCAGTGCTTAATTGCCCTCTGCTCTGCCACCTTGGTGAACCTTCTTATCAATTCCCAGTATTACAAAGAAACTTATTAATTTCTAGATAGAAAAAGTACCATTTGTTATCTCTACTCCTATTATGGAGCAGTCATGCATTCCCTTTGCCTCCAAGCCATTAGCAATCAGGTTTCTCATAGGGGTCATGGGTTCCTTAATTTTATTCTCTTTTCCAACATTTATTCTAGAGATTCTGTCCAACTTAATTTCTTTCCCTCTTAGATCTGTTCACTGCCATTGATTTCACTCTGAATTTATTATATGCAGCAATATGCAAAAATGTACTGCTGGACAAATCTAATCCACTACTCCTGTTATGTCACCAAATCACTGGAAAATGAAGTTTACTTTGCTAACAGCCACATAAAGATACAAAAATTTAGCTCCTAAAGTGTGCATCTTCAGTTAACTCAAGAGATGATCCAAACAGGCTGAATATCTGAGTTTCCATGCAGCAAATACTAAATTCATTGTACTGTCCTTCTAAAATGATATCATCTACCAGCTCCCACCAAGAATGATGGGAAAATGATGTTTGGTTACAGAATCACAGAATCATTGAGGTTGGAAAAGACCTCTGAGATCAAGTCCAGCTAAACCATGCCATCAAGTGCTGCATCCTCTTTTTTCTTAAAGATCTCCAGAGGTGGTGACTCCACCACCTCCCTAGGCAGTCCATTCCAGTGCCTAATCTTCCTTTCCAGGAGGAAGTGCTTCCTAATATCCAACCCAAACCTCCCGAGGTGCAGCTTCAGACCATGCTCTCTTGTCTTGCCACTAGGTATCTGGGAGAAGAGCCTGATACTCACCTAACTACAACTTCCTTTAGGGTAGTTGAAGAGAGTGATAAGGTCCCCTCTATATTGGGTTTATTTGTTGAGTTTTGTTCGAATTTAAAAGGAAAAAAAAAAGGAAATCACATGTAAAGATCAAATTCATAGCAAGTTTCAGGGAATGAATGCTTCCCTTCAACTCATTCAGACATGAGATGAGCGGTGGGAAAGCCTCTGTAACAGGTAGCTGAGCTGTGCTTTAAATTCGAGTTGCTCTTCAGGCTTTCTGGGTATCCTTGAGGGCTTTCTGAGAGCAGAAGGTCCAGCAAGGGCTATCCTCAGCGCACCTGCTTGGAAAGTGACATGGCTGGGGGACATTGCCAGGGAATCGCACAGGATTTAAATGCCCATTGGTGCAAGACCCCCATTCAGGCGTGAGATCAGCAGCGGGAAAGCCTTCCCACTGCAATGCAGACAGGAGTGTGTGAAACGAACAAAAATCAAACAAATAAACAAAAAACCCACAAAACCAAACCAACAAAACCCTGAGCAAACAATTAAACCCAAACAAACCCAAAACAAAACCCAAAACCTCAAAACCTAACCTACTCACCTATAGACCATAACACCATATCAGATAAACATAATGGTCTCCACCTGGCAGAGAAGAGCAAACTCCTGGTGCCAGCTAAGATGGAGATGGGAACACAGACAGAGGATGAAATGAAGCAGGCTGTGATGCAGATCACTGGCTACAGTCAATGTCTCAGTCTCTCCTCAGTATCAGGTAGATGTATATGCTGTGAGCAGGTAGATTTTCTACTCAAATAATCAGCACAGCTAGAAAATGAGGGTGAAAGATTAAAGGATGAAGTTCACAGGCTTAGAAGAATCAGGGAAGCAGAAGATAAGATAGGCAGGTGGTGCCAGGCTCTGGCCACCCTGATGGAGAGACAGGATCACCCATTAAGAGATACTGAGGGTCAAGTACCCACTATGGTCACCCCCTGCCAGATTGAGGCCAGTAAACTAAAGCAAAAGAGGGAGTGCAGACAAGTCCACAGTTAAGGCAATAAACAAACTCCTGCCTTGCCCACCTCCCACCCCCTCAACGTGGGGCTGTGACAACAAGTTCCCATCCACCCCAGTGGGAGTGTTGCTTCAGTTATTAAGAGTGCCCCCCAGGTGCCCTTGCAGAACAGGTTTTATGTCCTGCAGGTACAACCGGACAGTGAAGAAAGTGAACAATTTGGCTTGGAGGAATTCCCACCATACAAACATCTTCTATAAAAAAGAAAAGAGTTGTTGTTACAGAAGACTCCCTTTTGCAGGGAACAAAAGGCCCAATATGCAGACCTGACCTGATCCACTCCAAAGGGAGGTCTGCTGTCTACCAGGGGCCCAGGTCAAGGATACGATAAGAAGGCTTTCCTCCCTGGTATGGCCCACAGATTACTACCCATTGCCTTCCAGATAGGCAATGATGACCTTGGAAGAAGAAAACTGAAGGCTATAAAGAGAGACTTCATGACTTTGGGTGAACTGGTCAAGGGAGTGGGAGCACAGGTAGTATTCTCTTCTATTCTGCTCAGGAAGTCTGCTAATGACACCAAACTGGGAGGCTTGGCTGATCCAGCTGAAGGCTGTGTAGCCATCCAGCAAGACCTGGTCAGACTGGAGAGCCGGGCACAGAGGAAACAAACGAAGTTCAATGAGGACAAGTGCAGAGTCCTGCACCTGGGGAGGAATAATAAACTGCACCAGTGCAGGTTGGGAGGTGATCTGCTGGAAAGCAGCCCTGTGGAGAGCGACCTGGGAGTGCTGGTGGCTCACAAGTTATCCATGGGACAGCAATGTGCCCTTGTGGCCAGAAAGGCCAATGGGATCCTGGGGTGTATTAAGAAGAGTGTATCCAGCAGACCAAGGAAGGTTCTCTTCCCTCTCTACTCTGCTCTGGTGAGACCTCATCTTGAATACTGCCTTCAGTTTTGGGCTCCCCAGTTTAAGAGGGACAGGGATCTGCTGGAGAGGCTCCAGCAGAGGGCTACAAGGATGATTAGGGGACTGGAGCACTGCCTTACGAGGAGAGGCTGAGGGACCTGGGGCTTTTTAGTCTGGAGAGGGGATTTAATAAATGTTTCTAAATATCTGAGGGCTGGTCAGGAGGGCAGGGACAGGCTCTGCTCACTTGCTCCTTATGATAGGACACAGAGCAATGGATGCAAGCTGCAGCACAGGAGGTTCTACCTCAACACAAGGAGGAACTTCATTACGGTAAGGGTCACAGAACAGGCTCCCCAGAGAGGCTGTGGAATCTCCTTCTCTGGCAACTTTCAAGGCCCATCTGGATGAGATCCTCTGTAATCTGAGCTAGATTGTATGGTCCTGCTGTGGCAGTGGGGTTGGACCTGATGATCTCTTTTGGTGCCTTCCAACCCCTGACATCCTATGACCTCATCATTTCCATCCAGGAGCAATGCTGACATGTAGAAAGAGAACACAAGTTGAAAACATCACCTTGATTTATGTCCACATATATATTTGAAGGAACCTTCTGCAGAGTCACTCTGGTATTGAACCAACAAGGAGCAAATTACATTGTGCTTTGAGAAATATGACTCCACTTCTGTCTAACAACTTAAGCTGAAGCATCACCACTTGCAGACTACCTCTGTGTGGAGTCATCTGAACAGCTGATGCTTGCGTTTTGCCTACAAATCCATATAGCCAGCTCTGAGCAGGCAAAGGGCTGGGAATCCGTCACGGTGAAAGTGACCCCAGCACACAAGCTGAGCTCTCCAGGCAAAATATCCTTGTATAAACACCCATGAAAAGAAGTAATTTACATCTGTCAGAGCTCTGCAGAGAAGAGTCCCCGATGTCACTGACTCCATCAATGTCAATCTATCTCTTTTCCTCCTGGCCTGAAAGCACGCTGATCTCAGCAATTCCTTCCTCTGTGCCTTCACCCTCCCCTCATGCCCCAGATTTCAGTGTACTCACACAGAACATATCTGTAAGAAGCTGCTGGATTTCTGTGCCCTGACTTGAAGGCTAAAACACACCATCCAGCTGAGTTGATGGTGTTGGGAGTCCTCCCCAGGCTGCCCTTGACAGGTTCTGTGCACTGCCAGAGCTCATAATATTCCTCTCTGGCTGGAAGTTTCATAGCTTCCAGCTTGATCTCACACTCAGCATTCATGAGTCCTCACAGCTCATAGATTTCATCACCTCAAAATTGCCCTGTAAGAACTCACAAGAGTTTGCTGATAATGTCCACGCTCCAAAAGCCACTTACTGCCCCTTTCCTGATTCTACAGCTCCTAAAACACATCTTTCTGTTCTCCCACTTGGGGAACAGGCTCAGAGAAACCAGCAGCCATCTCTCCCTTTCCCATGCCCTGGGAAAACTGCTCCACCTTGGCACAATCATGTTTATACCACCTAATCCCATGAGAACGTAAAACAGAACAAGAACATCATTCCAGCAGCTTTCCAATCTGGAAATCCACCCACACCTGGCATGTCTATAGTAGATTTGCTTGTCATCAGATAGAGATGATCTTGGAGAATCTGCTAATGCAACCCCAAAGGCCTCCAGCTACAGCCACAAAGCCAGTATCACAGACTTTCGTAGTCGTTCCTTACCCATCCTCTCAAGCCCAGGAAATAGCAGGCACTGGGAGAGCAAGAAGAGTGGGATGCTGGTACTGTGCTGTGAAGCTGCTCTCCTCTTGGCAAGGGGCCCTGTTACACAGGAGAGCTGCAGACTCACATCAGCACAGCAGAGCACAACCCTTTGTTCCAGGTATCACTGCCCAGGCTGGATAGACATAGGGTGACACTTACTCCCTTTACATCTTTACTCTCGGCAAACAGATTGGGAGAAGAAACTTCCCATTAGCCACACTGTCCTGCTGAGCCATACAAACTCAAGGCACATAATTACTTTCACGTCTTTTTTAGTGGGATCCATTGGGAAATTTCAGTGAAATATCAACCTTTAGTTTTCATCTGCTTGGGCTGGAATCAGTGCTCAACCATAAAACATAGTCAAGTGCCATAAAAGGTGATTAAATAATTTAATAACATAAATTTCTTATCTCTATCTCCAGACATGTTGATGATGCTGTTATTTTGGCTTCTGTTGCAGGTGTTTTTACTGTAATTCCAATCTGCAGGCTTTTCTGACAATAATTACAATACTAGCTATTCACCTCTATGCTACATTGCAGAAACTACTTTTCTTCAGGATGAAAAGCTCAAATCAGACATCTATCTACTTTGTCAAGAGAATCCACATTTTTGTCCCATTTTCCAGGAAGAGTAACTGAAGCAAAAGGAGGTCAGGCTACTCACTCATTTACTCAAGGTCACAATCAACATCTGCAATGCTATCATACTGATATAAAATACCCTGGGATCCTCTTCATTGTTTTTTTCCCCCCAAGTACTAAAATACACTCCCCTCCCCCATACCTCTGCAAATTGACTGTATTATTGTGCTGGGTACCACACACTTGTAACATATATTCAAGGTTACATATTCCTGTGCATTCTCTTCTAGGGCCTGTGGACATCTTAAAGGATTAAAAAAGCAACTGCATGTAACAATTCATCATCTGGATGTTATTGTTGAAAGCTAAATAATGGCATATTGAAAGAGAGAAAAAGCACGCTAGTTTCAAAAGCACATAAACATCCTTATTTTAGGGGAAAAAAAACCAGGAATGAAATTTAAAACCTGCAGCTCAGATTTTCATTAAGTTTGGTGTGTGAGAAAAACGAAAAGGATACCTCTAGCCTTCCCAGTCTCGCACTGATCTCTTAGGACACAGAAAGCAGAACATCATAGACTAAGTGATAGCGCCAACACCTGACAGTGTGTTTGTCACTCTGCCATAACTTTCTGTACACCCAGAGAAATGTTTCACCTTTCCAGGCTTTGCTTTTAATTTCTCAATTAAAACCTGCTAATTCTAACCAAGTCTCACAATTTGATTTGTGATTTTCCAGTTCCTGTAAGTCTGGTTTGAATTGCAGTAAAGCTCTCCCAAGAAGCTGCTACAGAACTCTGCTCTCTAAGGACATTAAAAAAGCAAAACTCATTTCTGATCTTTCAGCAAGCTGGAAAGCAGGACCAAAACAATGTCAGTCATACTCAACACGGCAAAGCTGCTCCAAGCTTCCAGGTCCCAGCCTCTGCAAGACGGGGAGCTCAACCACACTCATTCCTCTTCACCTTCCCCAGATGGTTTACTTCAATGGGATGAGCTTAAGCCAGAATTCCTGCCCTTGTGTTTCAACCCACTCCCACGCCTTTCTCTTTGTAGCTAACAGGCAAACAAGCCTTTGCACCTTCATCCTTGCTTCATCAAAGCTTAAACTGATCTCTGATAACCTGAATGTACCATGAGGAAGTTTTTAACTTGGAACATCTGTGAGGGGTTTTTTTTGGGGGGGAGGAGCTTGTTTGCTTGTTTGTGGAGTTTTGTTGGTTGGGTTTTGCTTTGGTGTGGGTTCTTTGGCAGTTTTGGTTTGGATTGGGGGTTTTTTTGTTTGAAAATTAAAATAAACGAAAACCTAAAACAAAGTTTGTTTAACTTGGAAATTTTGGAAAATCCAGAAAATTGCCTCTTATTGTAGAAAGAGCTGGACAATCCTGACTCTGATTTTTATGAAGTACCACTTGAGCTGCATACAAAAGAACTGGTCAGCAAATCAGGAGCTAAGAGGTTAAATTCTTATTTCCTACGAAGACACACCACAGCCAGGCACAAACAAGAGCCAGAAAAGGCTGTGGACAGGAAATAAAGCAGAGTTTGCTGCAGTTCCTCCTCACTCAGCTCCCTGTTCTGCCTGGAACACTGCAGACATGGTCTGGCTTGAGGAGCAAATCCTTTTGTGAAAGTATTTCCAAGAAATACAGTTGTCTTTTGAATGCATTTTGTAAAAAGCAACATTCAGCCACCAATCTAGATTCTTTCTTCAGGCTCATGTAACTTCAAATTGCCTTCAATTCCATTGAAAAAGATTTTTTCAAAAAAAGGAAAGCCAGCAGCCACTTGGTGGGCTTTTGGCAGCTTAAAAATACTGTGTACCAGTGAAATCTGGTACAAAGATTTATGTCAACTCATCTCTCAAACACCGCACTTGGGAAGGTCTTTTTGGTGCATTCTTCAAGAATTCGATTTTCTATATAGTGAAGACACTTCTGAATTAGATTTTCTTAAATAATATTTACAGTTTCAATTAGATGTGGACAAGTAGGGCAAAAAAATACTGGTGCAATTCCAGGCTTGGATTAATTTCAATCTTTCATATAAACAGCAAAATTAAGGATGTGTCACTGAGCATTTCTATTATTTCCAACCAGTTCTGCAGTTCAAACTGCATCCAGGAATTTTCCCTACATTTCCATATGTTCTGCTAAAACATTTAGTGTTTGCACAAGTTTTTGTTTGTCAGAGATTCAGGGGATTCTGAGCAAAAGCAGGAGAGTGATGTACAAAAACTCGCATAATGAGTCTTTCCCCAAGTGGTATCTTTTCTATGTTGTCAGCAGAAACAAAATCAGGTACTACAAGGGGCAAATGGTCACAGGGGAGAATTGGTTACATCAGGAAAAACAAAATACACCAAGTACCTTAAATATTGGAAAATGCATTCAGAGGATCATTTTTGGTTGGAAGAGACCTTTAAGATCATCAAGTGCAACCACTAACCCAGCTATGACAAGTCATCACTAAACTATGTGCCTTAGCATCACTACTTCAAGGCTTTAAAATCCCTCCAAGGATGTGGATTCCACTGCATCCCCAGGCAGCCTGTTCCACGGTTTGACAACCATGTTCTTCTTTAGGGAATAAATTGTTCCCAGTGTCCAATCTAAACCTCTCCTAGCACAAATTTAGGTCATCTTCCCTTGTCCTATCACTGTTCATTGAAAGTGTGCATAGAAACAGTAACTGTTTCCTACTGGATATACAAGATTCAAGGCTGGAATTACTTTCCATGTCTCTTCCACACATCTGCTGCTCACATTGATATGAAGGACATGTTGTGAAGTACACATCCAACACCTGGGAGCAGGCAGCCCACAAGAGATTGGGCTTCTTTTGTAACAAGCCAGTTAAAAGATAAAAATGACCCAACTGCAAGGTTGTAAGGCCAAAGGAAATGGACATTGCTGGCAACAGACAAGCTTTTAGATAACTACTTGGATGACTGCACCTCCTCAAAGGCAGTGCCCTCTCTTCAAACCAGAGCTAACAGTGGTCAATAGCCGGAGGAGCTCAAGCACTGCAGAAGCCAAACGAGAGTCACAGTCTGAATAAGCAAATCCAGGCATGAGAGCCAGCTGGCTGGTGGAGAGAGCGAACAGGCAGCTGGATGGATGCTTGGTGCCTGGCTGCTTTTTCCAGGGAGCTCTAGGGAGATGAGAAAAGGCTCCTCAAACACGTGGGAGAATGAGTTAAAGACAGGGAAAGAGTTAGAGCACTGAAAAGAAAGATCAAGCCACAAGTATCCAAAAATAAGAAAAATAGGCTCAATTCCAAGCTCCGTTTCTCTCAAGAACTTGTCCTTCTCTCTAATCCCATTAAGATCAGGTGGCCTATAGAGATAGCTTCAATGTGTGTTTGCACAGGATTTACTCTCAGAGGAAGCATCTCCAAAGGGACAGTGAAGCAGCTGGTTCCAGGAACATACACTTCAGTAATTAATCTCTTTGCTGTTAAGGTTTACTCTCTGAAACAGCTAATTTTAGCATCTAAGTCACAACCTGTGGAAATCATTAAGGTAACAGCAAACTGAAAGTTACAAGTGATTGGTGACATGATGTTCAACTCCCAACTCACCAGTTTCACAGCTAACCACTGACTGATCCAGCAAGATCACACACATTTTCCACTCAACATCATGATTTCTTTTGCAGAGAAACACAGAAACAGCACAGTATTACACTTTTGATTAATTTCACTTCAGTAACTCAAAACATTGTTCTGATGGATGTGCACGCAGAATCACAGAACGGTTTGAGTTGGAAGGGGCCTTAAAGATTATCTAGTTCCAACCTTCCTGACATGGGCAGGGAAACTTTATAATAGACCAGGTTTCTCAAAGCCCCACCCAACTTTGCTTTGAACATTTCCAGTCTTAGGGCCTCTGTAATGCCTCTGGGCAACCTGCCCCAGTGCCTCATAACTCTCATGGGGAACAATTTCTTCCTAACATCTATTGCAAATCCAGCTTCTTACAATTTGAAGCCGTTACCCCTCGTCCTATCACTACATGCCTTTGTAGCAAGTCCCTCTCCAACTATTCTGCAGGCCCCCTGAAAATACTGTAAGGCTGCTAAGAGGCCTCCCTTATGCCTTCTCTTCTCCAGGCTGAATAACCCCAACTCTCTCAGCCTGTTTTCATAGGAGAGGTGCTCCAGCCTTCTCTCCATGTATAACCAAAAATCGATCCTGGCCGCCTCATCTCCCAACACGTATCAATACTAACAGAAAGAAAATGAGCACAGCAGCTGACAGATGAGAAGCGAGGAAAAACAAACACCAAGAGCCTGAAGCGTTCAGTTCAATTGGTTCCATACACTTTATTTGGAGTGATCCCTGGGGCAGAAACAAGCCTGACAAACATCACAATGACTATTTTTTTTTTCATCAGAAACCACACATGCAGCATCTATTCTGTTTTAAGCTTAACCACAAATTGGCAATAATTATTAACAGACTGCAATTGTAGAAGTATGATACCAAACACAAATTCCTTCTGTTTAGACAGAACATAACATTTTGTTCTGAAGAGGCATCAAATTAACAGGACGAAAAATGCTTTTTTAATAATATGTATTTATTTATAGAATTGCCCAAATTTAATATAAAAGTCCTGGAAGAACTAAAATAACTGAGAACCAGAACAACAAAGGAATCAGTTACCTTCTAACGGGGAATGTGTGCATGTATGTACAGCTAACACACCTCAGTGTAGGAGATCACGGTCGATGCTCTGAGCCAGCTTCAGCTGGACTGCACTTGCAACAACGTCCCAAGCTGATATCAGAGCCTTCCCACCCAAAATATCCTGAAGTATTCACGTAACATGCTTTTTGGTGCTGAATCCTCATCCTTTCTCCACCGTAATACTGCTCATTCCGGTCACTAACTCAGGCTGGAAGGATTAATTATTGAAGGAAAGGAATTCACAAGCTAAAAGAGCAGGAACTGTTCATTGTTTTCTAGACACTTCATCTTCCTTAGCTTCAATGACTCCAAAGAAGACACCGCACCTGTTTCTGTCCTCCTGACACCATACTAATGCCACAAACAAGAGTTCAGTTACTTAAGAAATTAATTCTTTGCCAAAGTGCTCATTTCACTCAGAGGAGTAGTGCTGCCAGTTGGTAGTAGTTGGCAGGCTTCAATACACTGAAATGTTGCTTAGCCTCTGAAATGAAATTCTGTGTTTTGCCCTTGCTAACCTTACTTTGGTTAGCAAGTTCCTCTTAAGGTACACAAGGTATTGCGACCTGGAACTTAGTGTGGATACAGATTCGCCCTACACATCAGCTATAGTCATCTAAGAGTCATGAAGCAGTAGAGTCTTTCATCAAAAGTCTGTGATTCAGGAAATGTCATCTAGAAGTCAGAATCTCTTGAGAGTTTTTAGAAGTCAGGTGGCAACTCCCCTGGGGTACACTGAGATCACCAGTTCCAGCCACACTGGGTTTTATAGCACACAGCAACCACCCTGCTTGCTGCACTCCCAGTATCTCCTTCTCAATTTCTCTTTCTGAGGGTGGAATAGTTCAGCAGCTGCACTTAAAAGACATGGCTCCTACAGCACTGTCCCATGTTACCTCATTTTGCTGGCCTGAGAGGCTATGGAGCAACAAACACCTTCCACACGCGTTAAAATTAAATTATTCTGATAGGTTGAAGAGAATGAAGTATGTAGATGTGTTGGTTTGAGCTAATTGGAGAATTTGTGTGAGAAATTAGACTGCTGCCTGACAGTGAGAAATTAAACACTGTGTCACTTCACCCAGTTTTGACTGAGAGAGAAGAAGGTTGTTTTGAGAATGTTCCCAAAACATCCAGATAAGCCAGTGTGCTTGCGCAGTTCAGTCGGCTCTGGGTCCCGGGCAGGCTTCAGCAGCTTCTTTCCTTTGTCTCTCTGCCTTTGAACTAATTCAGAGTAAAATTACTAAAACCATTCATTCCTTCCTGCCACTAATCTTTCTGACCGATCTTCAGCTTATCTGCANGTCTCCAGGAGGGGTGTGGTGTCTGTATTTCTTTTTTACTGTATATTTCTGTAAATATCTGTTATATCTTGTAAATATTTGCTTGTATATTTGCATTGCTGTAAATATAAGCTTCATTTATTAACTTCCAGTGTGTTTTTCTGAGTTTTAGCCGGGGTTCTAAAAGGTGGGGGGGGCAGGTCACTGCAAACCCACTACAGTAGATAAAGATTCACATGGATACCTTCATCTCTCGTGAGCAATGAAACTGCACAAGGCTTTTTTTCTGAAATGTGCTGAGCTGCAATTCTGTCTTATCTAAACTGGATTTAGACCACATATATTAATATTACAGCTGTAAAGGAGAAAATTTCTGGAAGTGAAGAAACATCACAAACAGCTCTCTTGCACTCCATTCAGATTCGCAGGCCTCCAGGAGGGGAGCAGATTGCCTGAATTTATCCTGAAGTCAAAACAGAAGATGTTTTTTCCTTTGGGAAGGAAGGGATAGAAGAAGGGCAATAGAGGAAGGAATAACATTGATAGGAAGGAGTGCATTCAAAAAAATCCCAAAGCTTGTGATATGAGCAAGGAGGGAGGGAAAAGCAGTATCAGAATATCTCAGTGTGTCAACATAGAGCAATGGTGGCTTGCCCTCAAAAATCAAACCACACTGAAGTTTAACAGCAGTGTGCCTAATGAATTTCAAATGAGAAGAACTGGCATTTTCCACTTGGCTTCTCTCATCGCTGAACTTCTCTCTCGCGCACTGCCTTTTCCACAACAGGTCTCCTCCCAACCCTGCTTCTCCCAACAGCTCTTACTTTGGCAGCACTTTGGGCTGGCCAGCACTCTCACAGGGCCCCAAGTGCTTTACAGTTCCCTTCCCCACTCACTGAACCTCTTACAAGTCACATTTATTTCCAAGCTAAATCAATATTCCCCACGTTTATAGTCAAGGGCCTGAAATGGACTCTGGATTGAGCTCAGCTCTACTTGGAGGATTCTGTAGCTACAACAGCAGGAAAATACATCCCAGCCTGGCTCTCAGTGCTGCAGCCAGCAGTAAGATAACGTCAGTGAGAGGAAGGGCTGAGGACTGGCACCATTCTCTTAAAGCATGACTTTAACTTGCTAGTCCTTTATAACCATTCTGAGGCAGCTATAGCTCACCATACTCAGCAGAAGAGAACCAGTCTGCATGCTGTCCTTGGCCCAGGCTCTGGGACACATTAAGCGGTGCTGCCACCACCCAGTCTGAGGCTCTCCAGCTGCTGTGGATGTCGCAGCCCTGTGCACTCTGTCAACACAGTGTGTACACCAGGATGCACTGGAGCATGAAGCAATGCAGGTGGATTTCTGCATCCTCCTAGCTCATACTCTGCCCTAGTGAGGCCACCCCTGGAGTACTGGCTCCAGCTATGGGTTCCCTAGTTCACAAAACTCAGTTAACTACTGGAGAGAGTCCAGTGGAAGCTTTATAGCCTCTTTGTAGATTCTGAGGGAACTGGAGTATCTCTCTGACAAGAAAAGGCTGAGAGACCTGAGGCTGTTTAGCCTGGAGAAGACTAAGAGGAGATCTTCTCAATAGCTAAAGGGCAAGGGTCAAGAGGATGGGGCCACTCTTTTCAGTGGTGCCCAGTGACAGGACAAGGAACAATGAGCACAAACTAGAGCACAAATCCAGGATGTTCCACCTGATTTTATGAGAATAATCTTTCCTGTGAGGGTGCTGCAGTCCTGAACCAGGCTGGCCAGAGAGGTTGTGGAGTTTCCTTCTATGGAGAGATTCCAAACCCATCTGGACATTGTGATTCTAGGCAACCTGCTCTGGATGACTCTGTTTTAGCATGGGGGTTGGACTAGATCTCCAGAGGTCACTTTCAACCCCCACCATGCTGGGATTCTGTTTGCACTGTTCCAACCTCTTTCCAGTGAGTGATAGACTGCAATACCACTCACGGAGATGTACATGCTCCTAGAATGCAGCTTCAGCAGCATGAGAGAACATAAGATGCCCAAGATGCACATAAATACCAGAGGATGTCTCTGATAACAGACACAGAGGCTACTGATCACAAATACATGCGTACATGTGCAAAAATGTTTCATATTTCTGTCAAATGCTACACTGTCTACTGACAACCTTGACCAAAACACCTTACCAAGTTCTGCATTTCCGAACAAGAAACACATTTCAAAGCATCTCCTTGAAGTCTCCAGGACTTCAAAGATATCATTGTGGTTATTTCAGATGGTTCATTCAGTGCCTAGCAGTTGGCATCTAAATCCATGTTCATCTATTTATTCTTACCCAGGGTTTATCTTTTCTTTATAACTTCTTCAATTATTTAATAGTGTAATAAACACAGAAAAGCAGATAAACAGAAAGGCAAGATCTGCACTTGTGTCTGGTTTGGTGTCTGAGGACATCACACCATGTGTTTAAATTCAGGTTCCTACAACCATAGCTCACCCAGCTCCAAAATCCCAGACTGGTGAGATTGTTGTGATTTTCTTCTTAACTTTCCAACCTTTCTGTGCAGGACTGGAACACTTAGACACAAAAACTAAAGAAAAAGGTCCAAGGAGCAAAATGATCGAGGGAACCATGGAAAACTGGCATTTGGTACAGCCCAGAGCAAGAGCTGAGGAGATCTGCAGACAATTCAAGCCTAACCTAGATCTGGTTATAAATGTGCCACAGCCTGAAAAACTCAAGCATTGTAGGGGAGGGTTGGTTTTTTTTTGTGCATATCTGTTTTTTCTCTTTGCCTTCTTGGCCTTAACCAAGCTACTTTCTATCGGTCAATTTTCTCCTCTTCTGAGAAGCATTTTGAATACGCATCTTAAAGAGTGATTTTAGTCAAATGCATAAAACCACAAAGTCTTCACAAAGCACTCCCAAGGACTGTTGCTTACAGAGGCTTCTCTGTGCCACTTCAGTTCCTACCCTACTCTTTTCAGGTATGTGCTGCTTAAAAATCAAACCGCAGAATACAGGTTGAAAGGCAAAGGATCATCTGGTCCAACCTTTATATAAATAACTCGCTTAATGAAATAGCTTGCTGCTCCTTTAAAATAAATAAATAAATAAATGCATTCCTCTTATGTAGGAGGATGTTTTCATTGGTTTGAGTCCACATTCTTCATAAGCTGTCACAAGAATTTGGTTAACAGATTCATAATGATTTCATTCCACAGACTGTCACACTACACATGCTGCTGCAATGCTAATAAGAAGTGAAAGCAAAACAAAATGCTCAGAGGACTAAAGTCAGATGGAGAAGGTTTCCTCAGTGGAAAAAGGCTGGGTTTAAGGCCACCTCTTTTCAAACATATGCATAGTTTAAATATGACTGCAATATGAAAACAGACCCACATCTTGGGCTCGCTCTTCTGTAATTACAAAACTACACCCAGAACCATAGATGCTGCCTGAACTGGTGAAAATATTTTGTGCACCACTTGCTACACTTCCCCTTCACACTCAAGTATTATTCATTTATTCAAACATCACCCTGTTTCTGTTCCTGATGAGGTCAAATACCAAGGTGGAAATTGGTTAAGGTTAAAGCTACATATCACAGAATCCCAGCACAGTGGGGGTTGGAAAGGACATCTGCAAATCACCTAGTCCAGTTTGCCTGATAAAGTGGAGTCACAAGGAGCAGGTGGCTCAGGATAGCAATACTCATGTGAGTTTAGAATCTCTCCAGAGAAGAAGATTCCACAGCCTCTATGGCCAGCTTAGTCCATAACTCCAGCACCTTCACAGGAAAGAAGTTTTTCCTCACCTTCAGATGGAACCTCCAGGGTTCCAGTTTGTGCCTGTTGTCCCTCATCCTGTCACTGAGTACCACTGAAAAGAGTCTGGTGCCATACTCTCTGCCCCCACCCTTTAGCTATTGATAAGATCCCCTCTCAGTCTCCTCCAGGCTTAACAGCCTCAGGTCTCTCAGTCTTTCCTCATTTCAGAGATGCTCCCAACCCATCAGAATCTTTGTAGCCTCCACTGGACTCTCTCCAGCAGTTCCCTGCCTCTCTTAAATTGAGGAGCTCGTAACTGGACGTTGTACTGCAGAACTGGCCTCATCCAGGCAGAGTAGAGAGAAAGAAGAACCTCCCTTGATCTGCTGACTGGACTCTCCTTAATGCACTCCAGGAGACCACTGACCTTCTTGACCATAAGGGCATGTTGCTGGCTCATGGGGAACTGTCTGTCCACAACAACACGCATGTTTATTGCTAATTAAAACTGCCTTAGTACACACTGCAGCTTCTGACTTGAGCTGAAGAAAATGAATGTTTTGAATATTTCTGTTGAACCCTGACTAGTCTGACTTTCCAAAGATATTGGAGGAGGACAGAAAGCATGCTTCTCTTCCTAGAGCTGACCTCTAAAAGCCACTAAAAGTTCTCTGCATTTGGGCATCCACAGGCACATTCCCACTGATAATTCACTGCTGATGGGATGCTGATTAGTACTGCTGGCCATACTATTCCTGATAAAGGCCAGGACGGTTTTGGCATCTTGGCCACCTGGGCACATGCTGGCTCATCTTCAGCCAGCTTTCAACCAACACTTCCAGGTCCTTTTCCACTAGCCTGGAGTGTTTATAGAGTTGTTATGAAACAAACCTTTCTTACTTCTTCTGTAACTGGAAGGAGCAGATAAAATCCCTGAAAGCTGTCTTGTTTCAGAAATGAAAAACTGAATAAAGAGAGTAGCATTGTCACCTTGCTGTTGCTGTGTTCAAACTCAAATGTCAACTCAAATTAACAGTAATTTATTCCAAAACATTTCACCATGTTTATGTGTAGCTGGTTAATGGCAGAGAACAGAGTGTGTGGACGAGAGGATGATCTCCCCAAACATCATGCTTTGCTCTTATCTTCCACATAAATCTCAAGCTGCCACTGTTCATAATACAACACATGAAAAAACAAAGAGTGACCTACTAGATAAAGCTCAACTTCTTTTCCAGTCACAAGTCACAAACGCAAAGCATCATCCTAAATGCCCCCACTTCAAACACCAAACAGCTCCACATAACCCCATGAGCTAAACTGTCTTCCTTCAGGCATCTTCTCCTTTTTCTTGCAGCAACAGCACACACAGTCATTCCCATTCTCTCAACATAGGGGTTTGATACCTCAAACCTCATCATCTCATGGACTTACTTTGAAAACACGCTCTTATCTCAAACAAAACGGACATACTCTCAAAGGTACAAAAAACAAGATGGTCTATTAAATGCAGAGTCGCTGAAGACATTGATTTGACTCATACATCTAGTTAGGGATTGTTTGGATACTTACTTTGCACATCCCTGGCTACTCCCAGCATTGTGCCCAAGAGATGACATACAATAGCCATTGACAGACCATTTCCAGCATTGTCTTTTTGACATCTCTCTCTGCTCTGTGAGTCCAGCCAAGGCACAGAGCTGACTGTTAGTCAGCTCATGGAAAAACTCAGATTTCTAAACTGACAACATTTCTGTGAATGAAAGCATCATCTTTACTTCCTGCAAGGACAAGAATGCTAGAAATCCCTGCTGTGATGACTGAAGGTTTCATAGGGTGATTAATAGGTTGTCTTTAAGCAATAACTGAGAGCTGTAGTTGGGTCTCCTCCCTTTGTTTTTCCTGAAGTGCCCTCACTGCATCTTCTGCTGGGAAAGCCACTGGCAAAAGCACTGAAGTGCACTGTATGAGGATGCTTCTCTTCATAGATTAACAGGAAAAAGTGGGGCACATCTATGGAGCTGTATACCTACTGGAGGTATCTTAGGGTAGGCTGCTGTTCTCCCTGCTTCGTGTATCAAGGAAATATGGAGCTTTTACTTCACAAGAGACAGGCAAATTACAAAGAGCCTGGGGACTTAAAAGAGCCCTTTGAAGAGATGGAATAGCCTATTTATCTCCTGAATTGTATGGTCCTGCTCTGGCAGGGGGGTTGGACATGATGATCTCTTTGGCTCCCTTCCAACCCCTAATATCCTGTGAATTCAATGCTGAAAACTAACAACCTCAGCAGGGATCCTACAGCCAGTGGCACATTGTGGCAGGGAACATCCAAGTCCCTGCCCCACTGGAGGTGTGAATGGGGCAGGAAACAGTCTTCCTCCCCCCCACCTCTGTCACTTGAGGTTTGGAATGTGGAGTAAATTAGGCATAAAGTACCTTCTTCCACCCTCTGGTGGGCCTGAACAGGGAAGGAACAAATCGCCCCAGTATATATATGGCAACTAGACAGACTGGAGTGGGACCTGGACTCGAACACTGAGCCGAACCTTGCACAGACCTGGAGACGGACCTTGCAAGGACATTGAGCTGGACCTTGAGGAGCATCTGGAAGAACAGCGATGAGAAAGCACATGGTCCCCGCTGTACACCGTCGCATCCTGGCTTCCTGCTGCAGGGACCTGCCTCAGCGATAAACTGCCACCGTTCATGGGAATACCGCAGAGCACCCTGGCTTTCCCCTGCAATTGTGGCTTTGTGACAGCCGTGCCTACAGTCATTTTGGACTTTGGAGGGCACTGGACTCCGTGTGACACTGATCCACTGCTGGACTCCGGACGCTGCTGCAAAAGTGACTGTCTCCCGTTTGTAAGAAGGGCAAAGCTGTTTTATGCCCAAACCTTTCCAATTTTCTGATTCTTCCTAAATTACCTGAAAAGGCATCCCTGTGAAGATTTTTCCCTGAATGAACTAGGAGCCAGACTTAAATTAGTTTATACATAGACTGTGGGTGGGGCTTTTGGAAATTATGAAAACTACATAATTTATAATTCCTGCCTCTTTAATTGTCCACAATCAATTCAAAATGACACAGCAGCTGCAGGGTAATTCAATTGTGGAATTTCTTCACAAAAAAAGGATGCATTATCACAGGAGTTGATTTAATCTGGGCACAGGAAAACTGCAAAAATCCAGAGAATACTGCAGCAAAATTAGATGAGGATTTTGACCCTGCAATCTATGACTCCACAGGGGAATATTATATTGTAATCTTGGGTTCAGTAATAACCCAGGTACAGGTTGAATTTTAAATTTATGAGCAAAAAATTTGACTATCAGAGGAAAAAATTCAGCTCCTAGAGGAAAAAAAATCAGACCCTGGAAAAAGAATTTAAAGAGGAAAAGGCATAAAGCCAAGGCCTATGGGAAGCCATACAGGAGCACATCAGCTACAAAGAAGAGGATCATTACATTTGAAGGCATGGAAAGACAGAATGCCTCATCTTCAGTTGACTGGAACCCACAGCTTCTGGTGGCTACAGCCACACATCAGTGTATTTCACATGTTCTGCATTTTGGGATTTCCTGAGCACTCTTCTTTGGGCACTCCAATCGTGCACTGCCCTCAGACACGAAAACTCAGCAGTCTCAACGGGCTCAGTTTAGCTTCTGGCATCTGCATAATCTGTACAGAGACATTGTGAACAAAGCACTCTTTTGTTTGTCTACATGGATGTCTTGACTCTGTTATCCAGACCAAGGGGAAAAATTATTGTCTCTTAGGACAATAACATATGTTTTACGAAGGTCAGGTAGCCTCCAGCCCTATTTATCATGCTGCTTTTACAAGTGAATTCTGGTGGAAATGGGACCAGCCATTTCTGCCACTTCTCAACTCATCTTGGTTTCCACATCATTACCAAGCCTAACTGCACAGCTCAGCTGCTAATTATTTTAGATAGTTACACAATTAATTTCTTCTAAATGAAAAGGCACAGTAATAATGTGCATCTAGAAGAGAAAGAAAGATGTGTGAGGGCAGACCTTTTTCCCAAGCCACCCCCTGCCCAGCAGGTCTCTTCTGAATACCTGCCTGTACCTACAGCAGCCTCAGGACAAGGCTGAACCTCTCATTCTTCTCATCTCATGGGGGCCAAGGGAGAGAAAACCCACAGGTCTCCCAGGGAAGAGCAGCCTTTGGACAGGACAACCACCAGTGTACTAACTGTTGCTGTAGAATACATAAAGCCCCCATACTTACAATGGGTGGATATGTTTGAGACCATAAGGGGTCCTTGAAAGCCCACGACTAGTAGCAGGGAACAAATCACTTGACCACCTCTCTGTTGGGTATCCCCAGCTCTGCAGCTTCCATTGCTCCTCCCACACTGTGGTAAGTCTCAATTCTCTTAGAGTCCAGTGATCTTTTCTGTAGGTCTTGAGGACCCACTCTCCTAGGATTTATGACTCAAAGAACTGCAACTTGAGCTCCTGGTAACAGCATCTGTGTACAGGGAGGCTGGCACACAGTTTGCTGCCACAACACCCAAGACCTTTTCTTCAAGGACTGAAGCAAGTTAAATGTCTAAGCATACTTAGACATACTGGAATTTCTTCCAGACCCTTCTCATTTCATTATATTGAATTTACTACCAGGAAGGGGATGTTTATTTCTTTGACTGTTCTTGAGGTCATTTATTTAACCATTAATTGGAAAACAAACAAACAAAAAACCCAAGAGATTGTTTTAGAGATACTGGATTTAAAAGCAAAAGATGCTTAAACATCAGCTTGACAGTGATGAAATCCATCCTTCTCCTCCTGATGACCATTAGCCACTAAGTAACACCCTCATCTGACAAATACAGCAAGGCCTAGTCTGGGTCACAGCTGCTGGAGTTGCCATGACTGCACCACACACCTCCTCACGGCAGCAAGGCTCTGTCCAAACCACCACTACATCTCATGACAGATGTTAAATTCTCTAATGGTACCATCACCCACTTAGAGCTAAGTTACTCCCCTGTGTGATACACGGGAGTATAAGGGTGATGTGCTTTAGACCTCACCATAACATGCTTTAAATTAAAAACCCATTTTTCGCCACTCAAATGATACACATAAGTGCCCTGACAACTGGCAAAACCACTATTTGCAGCATCTTGATGATATTTTTATCATGTGATAAATTATTATCACGTCAGACCCAAAGTGCCTCGGGGTTCTGGCAACACCATACATGTATTTAGCAAAGAGGAGCAGTAACTGAGCAGTTAAGTGTATTCCTCATTCTGAAACACTGATTTGTAGTGAGGAACAACCCCACCACTTATTCCTAATACATCCACAGTGCTTATTATATTCTCACCACACACACACCAAAAAAAAAAAAAAATCCAAACCAAAGAAACAAAACCAAAACCAACAAACATTTGAGTTCAGAAAGGACATGACCCTTGCAGACTAAGTGCCTTTCAAGACCCCCCTAAAGAACTCACTAACCAGAGAGCAGTGATCCAGCAAGCATTTTACTGGTGCTAACAGTTTGCAGCAAGGATAAATGAGGCTCTATCTGCATATAAACTTGATATGAATTCCAACTGCATCCTGGCTGAAAGTTAAGGCTTTTTGGTTTGTTTCATTTGGCTTTGGGTTTGTTTTGGGCATGAACAAACTCAGTAAACATTTCCTCAGCTACATGTTGTATGGAATTCCCAGCCTGAAATAAAACACAACCACGCTATAGCTGCAGCTCTACTTGTCTCACAAGAGGCACCAAAATATTATCAACAATTAAATAAGAGAATATTTACTTTGCAGAGTGCTTATGTGTAGCTGTCAGCTTCACCTGTATAGCTTTGTTTGGCAACAGAGACAGCAAATCTATGAGCAAACTAACCCACAGTAATAAAGAGCCTGTCAGTGTCCTTTCTCTACAGAGTCAAAAGAAAAAACAATCATCTAACATCTGTAATAACCACTCTGCCACCACTCTCAGCCAATTAAAGTATTCCATACCATTATGATGAGAGTCCTGGGTCTGCTCATTTCCTCATCGCTATCCAGTGGCAGGATTTCATGTGACAACTCCTCTCGCCGCCGTCGCCTGCAGATATGTGGACAGTTCCTCTGTACCACAGAACGAAAGGCTTGGAGCAGAACAATGCTGGCAGCACAACCCATATCTGCATCCTGAAGCCTACAAAATAACTTCTATGTTTATGCTGTGTTGGAAAAACAGTGGCTCCTTGTCCCTGAAAACAGCCTACAGTGCAGCTGCAGCCAGCTTGCTCTCCAATCCCTTCCTTCAGCTGGGATCATCTGATCACAACCAAATCGCCTAGATGCAGACAGAGGAAAGATTTGATCCGCTGAAACTGAAACACACGCAATATTACGATGCTTTTCTCTCTCCCCCCACCCCTCCCCTCTCTGCTTCTGAATTCACATGAGGAAATGTGCTGCCTCTCTCCTACACCCAGCCGCCTCCTCTGATTCCAGCTGCGTGGAACCGAAAGTATTAAAATTCCGAGATCAGAAGAGCCAGCTGTTCATTAAACACACACACAGTATCTGCAACAACTGGCAGCATCCTTTTCAACACCTGAAAAAAGTCAAGTGCAGCAAAAGTGCCAACATCTGGAAAGTTATTAGCTATCATTATCAACGCTGATGGGTTTAAAACACTTCACCTTAGGGTGTTTTGCCACAGGAAAAAAGAAAAAAAAGAGAGAGAGACATTTAAGCTCACTGAGGGATTTGGGCTGGCTGGAATCATTTCACTTCTTGCAGTTTCCTGCAGCAGAGCAAGCTCATTTGAGTTGTAAATGTAACAAGTGGTAAAAACCACGCAGAAATCTGGCCTGCTGCAGCCAGTTCATGCTAAAATAGTTGGGGCTCAATGAGAAACAGCAGTGTGCAGCTCCAAAATGCCTTTCAACAGAGCCCTTGTTGTGTGTTCCCACACACGCCTGCCTTGGGAGGAATACAGCTTTACATCGACACAGGAGACGAGTTAAGAAGGTCTCTGCTGGCAGGGTCTCATATAGAACCAAACAGAAGCAACCTTCCACGGAGGGTAGGAAGGAAGTGCTTCAGTGCTCCATCGGTCAGGATCCAGGCAGGGAGAGGCAGCTGCCGGCAGCCAGTGGTGACAACTCGCCTCCCTGTCTCCTGCCCGACAAATCATTCCAGGAGCAGGCAGGGGTGGATGCTCAGCAATCACATGGCTGACCTGGAAACCCAGCGAGCGCTGATGGTCCAGTGTAAGATAATAGCACTTGAGAGGAAGTTAGCACTAAAAATAGCCACAGAAAATGGATTTCTCTTACACATTAGGAAAACGAAGAATTTCCAGGAGGGTTTCCAGAGAGGCTGCTATTAAGATAATATGTATAACTTTGTTATGTGTGCACCCAAAACCGTATTTGCCTTGCATCACAGGGCTTCTGTTTTTAATGACAGCCTTGAGAGTTTTGTCATTAGTTCCCACAGGGGCACCAGCAACCCTAAAATGTCTGTTAATAACATCCTTGGAAATAACACCACTCCACACAATCTCCATCGGGAATGGAATTGAATATATTCCTTGAAAATACTTTCTTCTGCACTTCATTAGGATTTAATTGTACAGCAATGTGTAAAAGACACCATCGCTTTAATTAAAGCATTTGCTAGAGGAGCTAAATACTTTACTTTTGTGCTCACCAAACTCATTGCCATTGCTTTTTGCCTTTGTTTCTTTAGGGGAAGCTGCTTTGAGCGTGTACAAACACAACAGCAGCACCAGAAGGCACTGCAGAAATTCACCTGCAGCTGTGTCAATGAACCTTGCCAACTCTCACCCCTCAGATCTCACTGGGCACAGATCCCACATGCCTCCCTGACTATCCATGGCACACCACACAGAGGGTCCCCATGTCATGATTAATTAATCAGTTTGACTCCTCTAACGTGATTATAACAGCACAGTGGCATGCTCAGATCTGATGCTGCCCACTGTTCCTGCTATCCCTTACATTTCCATCACTCCTCTGCCTCCTCCAGAACCATGACCGGCACCTTGGGCACCCCAAAGCTACATTTGGCAACTGAGAGACCCACATTCCTACTCTAATTCCAGCAGCAGCAATACAGGCCTGGATAACGTCTGCAGCTGGCTGTTATGGCAACTGTTCTGCTACCTTGAGGGCTGCCAATGCAGCTCCTGTCTGTACAGCATCACACTCTCCTCACCAGTGCTCAGCTGGGAGACCTGGCAGAGATTTTTATCAGATCCGGTTTCCATGGCACAGGCCAACACTGCCGCACACACAGACACACGGAATAGCACCCCAGGGCTCGATCCAAAGCTTCCCTTCCAGTGAAGAACCCCAATCACTTCACTGATCAAACTATTCTCTGCCAGTGGCCCAAGTGACTTCATTACAATTATTTGTGGATTAAGTTATTATTAGATACAAGGAGAAATGACATAATGTTGGAGAGAAAAATGACACTTAGTCCAAAAACAAGGAAACTAATAAGCCAAAGCTAGCTAAAAGTAGCCTCCAGGCCTTGGGCAAAATTCAAGAACTGAACAAACAGATAATGCTCAAGGGAACAGAAACCACTAAAGAGTCAAAAGCCCCTTCTGCTTTAAGAAGATCTCACAGAAGCACAAGCTATCACTGGAAAGGAAACCTTCCAGCCCATTAAAACTGCCTGGACACACAGACAGCTTTGTCGTTCAAATGTCGGATCTCATCAGCATCCATTATGCTCATACACCACCAGCAACGTTGGTTACTCTTACGGTGAAGCATTAGGCACTATTTTGTGTTAATTAGCACTTTAATCCAGAAGGTGAATTCAGTGAAACCTCCTGGGAAGCAAAATACTCCTTTGTGCAAGCAGCTCCTTAATTCCCCATTACGAAGGCTTTGCCAGCAGCACAGGGTAAGGAATAGCCACGCTGGAAGCCATCCGCCACCCACGCTCACTCCAGCCTTAACCACCACTTCTTTCAGCTCTGCTGAGTGTAACACCAACGTGGTTTACAGGAACAGGCTGGAAAGCAGTCCACTAAAGGTACCTCAATGAAAAACAAAAACAAACCCAACAAACATAATAAAAAATAATTGGAGAGGCCAGATGGCTGTTTTAACCCAGATAACTTCAGTGACACCTTGGCAGCTGCAACAACTGGGTCTGAGCATCAACAAAGATGTGCAAGAGCAGAAGTGGGTCATGCTTGCCATGTTTTATAAAGCATGTGGAGTTCAAAGGCATGTGGATCCTCCAGCTAACAACTATTCGTCACCCACCCTCAGCTTCCACATGAAGCTCTGCAAATGGGCAGCCAGGACCTGATGAGCTAAACTGTGTCTGCCACAGGGAGCAAGCCCCTCATCTGCCAAGTACTGAGCTATTTGTCTTCCTGCTGCAAGACTTTCTAAAGGTGCTACCAAACATTTTCTACCACTCTCACTTCATATCTCTTTAGCACACCACATTAAGTTAATTTCCTTCTCACAGCCTGCTTTATTCCATTAATTTTCCTTTCTTCTCCTATCATTTGAATCCATGGTTCTGGTCCAGGTGATGTATTGGAACACATACTGAGCACTGGGCTGAGCTCATGAGCTTTTCCAGAGCCAGACCTCCCTGCAAGCCCTCACTTTAAAGCATAACTTGTCTTCTTAGGAAGAGCAGAGCAAACTTTGCAGCTTTTCAAGGCTATTGTACTTGAGTTAGTTCCATATACACCATCCTGGTAAAGGTGATGAACAGCTTCCCACAACACACAAGCAAAATGGCTGGGGGCTGTTACTCAGTTCTAAACACAGATCTACAGCTGTATTTTCTTTTCATGAAACTACCCTTGACTGACACACACAACCCCTAACCAAACTGCCCAGCCAGTAGTACCTGGTTATAACTAGATGAGAAGAGCTTAAATCATTCAATCACCTCTTTTCTCTTCCTCATACCTTACAGAAGCAAGTGACACTTAGACTAGCATGATGATGTTCAGGAGCCATGTCCAGCTCCAGAGTTGATAGCATAAGAAAGACATGAGGCTGTTGGAGTGGAACCAGAGAAGGTCACAACAATGATTTGAGGGTTGGAACCTCTCTTATGTGAGTTGCGGTTGTTCAGCCTGGAGAAGAGAAGGCTCTGGGGAGACCTCACTGTGGCCTTTCAGTACATAAAGGTGACTGTCAGAAACACGAGGACAGACTTTTCAGCAGTCTGATGTGGTGGGACAAGAGGCAATGGTTTAGACTGAAAGAGGGGAGATTTAGGCTAGATAGAAGGAAGACTTTTTTTAACACTGAGGGTGGTGAAAAACTGTCCTGGGTTGGCCAGAGGTGGTGGATGTCCCATTCCTGGAAACATTCTGGGTCAGGTTGGATGGAGCTCTGAGTGACCTGATCTAGTTGCAAATGTTCCTGCTCACTGCAGGAGGGTTGGACTATGTGGCCTTTAAGGTCCCTTCTAACCAAAACCAGTCTAGGGTTCTGTGCTTTCCCAGCATTTTCATAAACCCGCTATAAAGTCACCTGGCTCCAGAGCAAAGAGCACTGCAGAAAGTGAGTGTGTGGCACCCTCTAGGGAGTAAAACACGAAAGACAAAGTACATGAAAGACTTGCTGGGTACGGCAAGTAACAGATTAAACTGCTGGGTTTATAAGATCTTCTCTTTACATTACCAACCCTTTAAAAAAGGACTCAGATGTTCTCCAGCATAGCCAGGGACACAGCCCAAAGGAAGGATACAGGATGAGAATTGCTGTTTGTACCCAACTTCTTGACACACTGCATGGTTTGAAGTGACGGACAACTGCACAGACTTGCCTTTAAAAGCAGTAAGTGACCACCTGACGGCCCCTGTGCAGTACTGAGCACTGTGGCACACAGAGTTGGAGCAGGCTACAAGAACTTGTGCCTGATCTGAGAGCACCCTTGTACCTTGACATCCCAAAACAGGTAGCCCAAGCAAGGGCTGAACCACAGCAGACACAGGGCTGCCAGACCACTGGTAAGCACACAGGAGCTCAGGCTGCAAAAGATGTTCCTACAGTTCTTCTGCTTCTGGACTTTACCTGCTGCAAATGGAAACCATCACATATAGATATAGGGGCAAAAATAGTCTGATAACCACAGATACAGACTTCCTGTGACTGCATGTGCCCATCACAACATGTTTTGGGTTGGAAGGAACCTTTAAAGGTCATCTGATGTCACCTTTCTCTTCTCAGTATTGAGTTTCTCTTTCATATCAATGGTTGGTTTATATAAAAGTTGTGTGGAGTACTCTACTGCCACACTGCACTTAGCCAAAACACAGAGGGTTTCCCTGTGAGATCCCACAGTCATTTACTAATAGCATCAACACATTGCAACCATTTAACAAACAAGTGATAAAAAGGAATTAAGTTAAGAGTTTCCAACAGGCTACTGACAGAAGCTGAGCTACAATTCATACCTCTGGAGCTTCAACTCCTAAAGGGGATTATCAGAAAATTTATTTCCCAAAATGTGAAATAAATTTGACTTCCATGCAAACAGTTGCCACATTCTTATTTCCAACTCAGTTGAAGCACCCTGCTGATTTTCAAGGAATCTCTCAGTTTGACAAGTAGTTTCAACAATTACAGCCTCTGTGAGAGCAATGGGATCATTCCCTTGTCTTAGATTAAGTCAAATGGGACAAACGTATTCTAGGCAGTGAAGAAAACCTCTTTATTTGAACACACTTCAGCAGCTTCTAGTAGTAAATACTCAAAAAAAAGCAGCTAAGGGCATTGTCGTAGTTTTCTAAAACATGTAACAGGAAAAAAAAAAACAAAAAACTTTGCACCAGGAAAAATAACAACTTACAAATCAAATATCTGTTTGTTTATTTTAAAAGACCTTTTACTATCTCATAAAACATGAGAAGTAATTTGAGCTACCAAAATTCATCCTTTCTCTGGCACAATGTTAAATAAACAAAAACTTATTAAGATAAACCCTGGGAAGAACTTCCACCAGACATTACAGCTAAGGCTGGGTTCACACTTTTGAGGTGGAGATTTAACAAACAAGCCACAGCACAGAAAACAGGTCCTGCTCCATGGCATCCTCTGCAAAACAATTCCCCTCTTTCAGAAAGACCACATTCAGCTTGCATACAAACCCTCCCAGAAGCTACAGTCCTACTCCCAGAGCAGACTTCTATTCCACTACCTTAAGGGAAAGTGTCTGAAAACCAAAAGTGGTGTAGACCAAGACACAAAAGTTTATCACACTAGTCTGTTTTCACTCTAAAATGTTATTTTTTTGTTACATCTGTACAGAGCTGGGAGCAGGGCAGCAAGAAAAGAATGCATTTGCTCCTGTGTGGTTTCTTCTGGAGCTGGATGTGTTTCAGCCATTATGAACCTTTGGTGTTTTTGCATGTGGTGCAAATCCTGGACTCTGACAAAGTAACAGGGCAGTTGTACTCTGTTACTGCTGTCACATCTGTCCCAGCTCTGCCACTTACAGAAATACTGGGGAACAAAATGTGTACCTCTTGAGACCAGGCAGGAGTATCCCCCAGGCCATTCTCACACTTCATGGCTCCAAGCAAAGTCATTGGCTGGTAATGAGGTATTAAGAATAATATGTAGGTTTGGATGAGGTGCCATTGGTGTAGCAATGTTAAATGACTTGAATTAAGAAAATAGATTTTTTTTTTACCATTAATAAAATTCATAGAATGCTCTAGGTTGGAAGGGACCTTTAAAGGTCATCTAGCCCAACCCCTCTGAAGTAAGCAGGGGCAGCCCCAACTAGATCAGATTACTCAGAGCCCCATAAACCCTGACCTTGGCCAAACACTGGAACAGAGTACCAGAGAGACTGTAAGATCTTCATCATTGAAGAGTCTCAAGGGCCTGAGAAACCTGACTTACTCAGAATTGCTCTAAGCAGAGAGCTGGACTTGACTATCTCTGGAACTTCCTTCCAAGCAGTTATTCCATTACTGTCTAAGAACAGTCATGGAATAACCAGCAAACTAGCAGAACAGTCTGAATTTGTGCCTTTCTGGGAGAGCCCTCAACATAACCAAAGTGAAGAGCCTGTATGATTTCACTCTGCAGAGGGCCCTGCTTCTGACCCAACACAAAAATCAGCAAAAAAGGCTCCCAGTCAGACTGCTTTCAATGAGTGAGCTGTATAATTGCTGATCATTATTTCAAGGGAATTTCACTTTGAGGCAGGCTCCACATGCAAAAAGTTCAGCCAGGAGCAAAGAACCAGAAGGAAGGATCTCATTCAATTTCCGAGCGTAAGCTTCCACAGCTGCAAAATGGAAAATGAGGCACAAAAAGTGGATAAAGGAAACACAAAATAAAATTTGTATGTACAGGGGCCAGCAAAAACTGTGTTGTCTCAGGTGCTGACGTCCCATCACCCCACTCCCCCAAACAGAGCAGCTACAGATGTATCCTTTTATCTGACTGGGAAGATTTCACCAGAAGAATATGGATTATTTCCACTGGCAGTACAATAACATGGCTTCAGATCCTTTATTTCTTATCAGTGCCAAGAATCCAAGGGTATTTTTTTCCCAAAATAAATAAGCTAAGAATCAGGACTCAGCAAGTTTTTCAGGCTATAAATATCAAGGAAGGGTCTTTGGGTGTTTGTTTTAAATATTGCTCAAGAGAAAAACAACCCCAAACTTGATAGATTCAGGGGAAGAAGACAAGCAGCTTTTCCCCATTTGATCACGTCACTTATGTCCTAACCATGATATGTATGGGGCTAAAGCACACAAGAGAAATAACTAACTTCTACACAGAAATCCACCTATACAGACTCTCACTGGCCCAACCATCAGCCTCCACAGGACAAATTATTTCACAGCAATAGAATCTGCAGGTATGTAGTGCCAGCTGCTATCATGCAACCGAAGTTATCCTTTCAACTACAACCAGGGGTTGATCAGGACCCAAACCTTTCCTTTCTTAGCAGAGCACAGGAAGTTCCACCTAAACACGAGGAAAATCTCCTTCCCTGTGAGGGTGCTGGAACACTGGATCAGGCTGCCCAGAGAGATTCCAAAACTGCCTGGGCAACTTGCTTTGGGTGACGTTGCTTTAGGATGGGGGTGGAACTACAAGGCAAACCGACAGAACAACAAAAAGCATCCTGCACTTTTAGAAATGCTCTTGTTCTGCTCTTTTCACAACACAATAACATGCTCACTAGATCAACCCATTCCACAGCTCCTAGAGTACCTGATGAGAGATGCTGTTGTGTACTGTCCCCGGACAGCTTCGCTGTGCAAAATGTGGTTTTCATTTCATGTCTCTCCTCAGGGTTTCACTCCCTTTCTCTTACTTGAACTCCAGAACTAGAGAATAAAATCATACCAACCCCCAAACTAACCAACCCGCGTTGCTGGCACCAATTAACATTCACATCCACAAGGCTCTTCAGTCAACTAAATACCAAATTAGCAAAACCAGCCCAACTCTGAGTTGTTTGGTCCGTATTTGTCAAGCTGTAACACAGCCTCTAAAAACATATGTCTTCTGGTTGTTATTTCAGGCAAAAATCTTTAGAAGAATAATATTTTGATTAGTAACATGTGTGTTTGGAAAGATTAATGCTGAGCTCCAAAGGAGATTAAAATGAGTTGAAACTATGAGCTAAATACACATGTGTAGTTTGCGTTCTCACCGACTGAAGTGTCTTGCTCCAAATCAGCTCTTCCTATTATTAAAGTTTTAACCATTTCTGCTGTACATTTTAATTCATTGATATTTATTTTTTAAAATCCTACAACTGCATAACCATTTCAGAGTATCACCAGAACAAAATGATCTAGTATATACCAGAAGTGGTGTCATTCTCACATAGAATCATTTTGGTTGGAAAAGACCTTGAAGATCATCTTCAATCATTATCTAATGTCTGCCAAGTCTGGTGCTAAACCACATCCCTCAGCACATCTATGCCTCTTCTAAACACCTCCAGGGATGGGGGCTCAACCACCTCCCTGCACAGCCTGTTCTATTGGTAGCACTTTTCAAATACACTTCCAAGGGATCCTTGCAACTTTAGGCAGTACTCAAACACTGACCTCTTCTTAGTTTCTCAGGATTTCCCAATCTCACTAGGAAACACAGAACAAGGCAGCCAGATCATGCTATTCACAAATCATAACTATTTACACTTGCAAATATATTGATTTATCCCAAGGAAGCAATTAGCTCTCTCATTGTGCTGAACATGCAATTAGGTTTGTAAATAGATGCCCAACTTCCTGGCCCACCCCCTATTCTTCTGCAGGCAGCTGGGTATCCAACAGGCTCCTTTTCTTAAGTAACTCCAGCTGAAAAAGTGCAAATGCATAATAACAGAAATGTTACAGACTACAAACTGGAACTCGAATCCTAAAGATTGGTTTATTGCTGGGTTTTAAGGAAGGAAACATTCTGGTTGTCTACACTGCTAAAGCTGCCATTACAGCATGAATATCCAAGCGAAGTCATGATGATGCAGACAGATTCCCTTTAAACATACCCATTCTTCACATCAAGGAAAAATATTCTCAGCTTTCTCTTAACATTTTGAGAGAAATCAAGATTCTGAGACAGCAACTGTTCATTTTTGCTGAACTTTACTCCAGCATATAAGTAGTGCTCTAATTAGATTCAAGTCAGAAGTTAACAACCATTTATCACTTCAGATGCAATGTTACAAGGATTTATGGCAACCCAAAGCTCCAGTCCACAGAACAGATCTCACCTTGCTGTCATTTATGCTTTTGTCAAGCAGCTGAGCAAATTAGGAACAGTTACATCTAAATAAAGCCACATACACACCATTAAGAAAAGGCTGTCAGGCAGCAGGGCAAGTTTGCTTACAATCACTCTCTGTATCAGTGTCGTACTCTTGATATAGTAATACTAAATTAAACACGACTACTCTTCACAAGAGATCAGGTTGGGAATTTAGTGAGAACAGCACTGTGGCAGATGGTTGGTGGCAGAGAAATGGCAGCCACAGTATTTCAAGCAAGATGCCTGGAGAATGTGTCCTCCAACCAGCACAAGCTTACCCACCGTAGATTTCACCACACAGTGAAGTGAAGCAGCACCCTCAAGCTTTCAAATCTCATGTACCAGCATCTGATTTCAAATAACCACAAGCTTGAAAGTCAGCCATCAAAGACTGCTGCACTCTGGCAGAAGTGAAGACATCCTGCTGAACCAGTTCACACAACTGTCAGCAAAGGGAAACAGGCATGGTGAAAGGTTACGGGAGGTTCACCTCATCCACGGTAGCGCTGCTGTACTTAAAATATGGGCAGTGCTTACTTGGGGTTTCAAGAGACAAGGATAAAACTCATCTCAAGAAGGTAACAGAGAAGATGCATTCACCATGATGCCACATACAGATTTATCTGGTGATCTGGGAAGCACATCAACTGGCACTATAATTGCTACCCAAATTAGGAGCATTGAGGAACTCAGCCTCTGCTGTGATGCAAAACTTCTGGAAGCTCTAACCTGATCTAGAAGAACAAACCACACCAGTATGAGCCCCTACTTTAAAGGTAAATTTAATCCTGCTTTCCAACACAACTATGCATGTGGAAATCTGAAGGAAATCTGCAATCAAAATTAACGGGAAATGGTTTCACCAGAATCTGCTCAACCTACTTAAAGTAACAAAGATACTAAAGTTCAGCTACATTATATATACATGTCTATTATAGTTCAGCTATATATATGTCTATTATAATAGACAATTATTGACATTGTCTATCCTGCTGTAGCAGCACACATTGAAGCCCCAGATGGGTTAATATTCATGAGAGTCAACAGAACATCAAACAGAACAGGAAATGGAGTTTCCTGCCTAACAGTCCAAAAGCATCCATACCGTTAGCTCTTGCACTCCGCTAGGTTTTACTGCTCTTATCTTAGACAGACACAAAACCCCTAAAATGTCTCCAGAGCACTGACATTCTGCCCTAGCTTTTTTCCCCCCTATTACATGTTATCAGCAATTAACTGAACAAAATCATAAGCTGCCTATTACTTCCATGTATTTTATCTTAAGGAAATATACCCTCATAAATAAAAATGAAGGGAGAAAGGGGTGCTAACATTCCAGTGTGGCCACCACATTCCAGTGTGGGTACAGCTGTGTCAGTCCATGAAGCTGTTAAATCTAAACCTAGGATTTAACTGGACTTGAAAATAAATGATAATAAATAAATGAGAGAGACATTCCAAAATATAGCACCACCACGTCTATAGAAGGGCAAAAAAACCCCACCATGAGGCAGATTTTCAGGTAACTCCAGACAATGGTGACCCAGAAGCTCACCCTTAACAGCCACAATTGAAAGATAAGAAAAAATACAATCTTCTTGTCCCTAAATATTCCCATTTACTATCATCCAAGTACTGAAGCATTATGTGAAAACATATCTAGTTCCACTGATTCAGGCCTCAAAGCAAATAGAGAGAATGCTGAAGAAAAAAGGGGGTGGGAAGGGAAGGAAACAAGTGAGAGGGAAGATACAGATTTTTCTTATTTAGTTATAATTCCTGTAACTCTTGTAGTTTAAACTGTTCATAACCACACATATAAAGGCTCATTGTTTTTAAAAGTTTCATTCTTTTAGCTGTCAACAGCCAGTGTCCTTTGGTAAAACTACAGCTGGTTTCTGGGGAGGGGAATTGCAAGGCTCATTTCATTGCCACTCCTTGCAGTGATCCTCCTCTAGCCAGCACTTGTAAAGCACACCTGCTCTCACCTCCACACCAGGAACCAGCCAAGGCTTACCAGAGGTAAGATAGATTCTAGAGATGCTGCTGGGATAGACATCAGCCAAGGGCACATTAAGCTGCAGCCTCTCAATGATGCATCAGGCTTTGTACCTCAGCTTTTCAAGCTCCAGCTGTAAAATCATTTTCTCAAGTTTTCAGATCTGAATCCACATCAGATCCTTTAAGACTAGGAGCTAGGCTCTTCTGAAACACACCCTGGTAAACGATGCTAGGAAACAGACACACAGAAGTGTCAGGGCAAAGAGACAAAGTGTAGCAGCCCATCTTATAGCTCATTCCAGCACATCTCAGTATCCATCAGCACGGAATTAAATGCCAACTATTTCTGCTTAAAGCCTCCCAAAAAACAAGCATGTCACACTACTGCAAGGAAATAGATGTTAGTCTTGGCAGCTACCCATTTGCTTAAGTCTGCTGAAGACTATGCATCAATCTACTGATACATTCACACATCAAGACACTGCACTGTCTTATACATGGTAATAAACAGAGAACCAACAAGGAATTCAGAGGGATCACACACAGCAAAGAGGATCTTAGAGCAGAATCATTTTGGTTGAAAAAGACCTTCAAGATAAGACCAATCACTGTCTAGCTCTACCAAGTCTGCTCCTAAACCATGTCCCTCAGCACCACAGGCATGCCTCTTTTAAACACCTCCAGGACTGGTGATTCAACCACCTTCCTGAGTAGCCTTTTTCAGTGTCTGGTAGCTCTTTCAGCAAAGAAACTTCTTTCAATATCCAATCTAAACCTCCCCTGGTGCAATTCAAGGACATTTCTCCTCCTGTCACTTGGTTCTAGAGAGAAACTCCCACCTTGCTACAGCATCCTTCAGTTGTAGAGATCAAGAAAGTCTCCACTCAGACTCCTTTTCTCCAGATTAAGCAATTCCAGTTCTTGCAGCTGCCCCTCACAAGACCTCTTCTTCTCTCCAGTAGAGTCACTATCTATTAATTCAATCATATTTTGTCTAATGAACAGGCATCAACTAGCAATTATTTACACAAACTCATCACTTTAAGGCAGACCTTTACACTAAAGCTGGCAGAAAGGCACATTCCAAAACCCAAAGAGTCTGCAGTGACACTACAGGGGTGCGGCATAGCTAGGCAGAACACCACAGCACAGTGCTCTTCAGTGAGGAGAAAGAGCAGAGAGATTATCAGTTTGAACAACTGATACAGAGAATTCCTGAAAGAAGTGAGTTTTAAGACTGCATGGGTGGCAAGCAGAGATAGGGTGCTGACAGAACCAATATACTGTTCCCGGCATACAGAGGAACATTAAGGAGGCTCAGAGTGGGAGAAAGACACAAAGAGCAACATGGATCAAGGATGGGGGCAGCAAAGAAGGGAGCAGGTGGATACGAGAATGAAGACACAAGAGCAAGACGATGCTGAAGTGGAACATTAAGTGTCCAGTGAATTGGTTCATTGCAAGAACAAACTTAAAATGAAACAAACAAACAAAGAAAAACCTCATGCCAAGGTGTGTTAGTTATCATGCCCTGCTGTATTACTGCTCATCTTGCTTACTGTGATGCAATAATTGCAGCTTCCACCTCAAAGTGATTTGCAAAAGGTATCCCTTTACCCTTCTGGAAAATCTTTTGTTGTCAAGATGCACAGCAAACTGAATCTATCTTTCCTCCATAAAAATCATTCCACCTTCCATTTCCAAAATGAGCAGACTCAAATTGGGGTTTGAGGGGCAGGTCTCACTCCCTACAGCTGCCTGAATGAAACTTGTAGCAAGGTGGGTGTTGGCCTGTTCTCCAGAGTGACAAATGATAGAACAAGAGAAAATGGCCTCAAGTTGCACCAGGGGAAGTTTAGATTGGAAAATTCTTCACTTCAGTGAAGGGTTATCAGACACTGGAATAGGCTCCCCTAGGAGCTGGTTGAATCCCCATGCCTGAAGGTGTTTAAAAGAGACAGAGATGTGGTGCTGAGGGACATGGTTTAGCACCAGCCTAGGCAGAGTTAGATAATGGTCAAACCTGATGATTTTCAAGGTCTGTTCCAACCAAACCAATCCTATGACTGTGAATTAATGATTAGCTTACTACTAGGTTTTGTCCCACAGTGGCTGTTTTGCAGTTTGTGGTGTACAAATTCTACAGAAATTTCATAAGCTGATGATGTTGTAGTGATTTTCTTCATTCTGGGTGTAGTTCTCCACTTCTGAATTCATGTTACGTAGAGGAAGGACAATACCATTCTATCACTGAGCTTTTCAGTGGCTTTTTCAGCTTTGAGAGTAACATTGCCTGACTTAAAGCAAACATGATTCTAGGTTGTTTTGACATGTTGACCTAAATTAAATGATGTAGATGTAATGAAATTTAATAAATGCAATAGATTTGGATAGGATTGGAGGTTGGGGGGGAGAAGCAAGAATAGTGCAGAAATGTTCTCTCTGAAACTGGTATGACTGCATATGTTTAGCCCAGCAAAGAGGGAAAAGTCATTGTTCATTATTTTGAGGGTTTCTTAACCATAGTGGATTTTAATTTTTACAAATGTCACTACTTAAAGGTATTGTTTGCCTATGTTCTCTGCTAGATGTACCTTTGCAGTTCTAAATAGGTTGAGTAAGCCAGGTTAAATGAGGTCTTGAGCAAATTGGTCTAGTAGAAGGAACCACTGCCTCTGGCTGGGGGCGGGAGCTGAATGATCTAAGGTCCCTTCCAAAACAAATCATTCTACAATTCTATGTATGCCAGCTGCATGTGGGGAGCACACTAGCTCTGCAGAGACACAACCTGGAAATGTCCTCTATCCAAGAGGCGCCTGGAACACTTTCTGGGTTAAATGTGTCTCTGCAATCTTTGTTCTAGATTTTTTTTCCTGTCTTTTGAGAGAGGTTGGCATGATTTGAAGAAAATACACTTGTGAGGTGCAAGAAGCTTCTCCCATGATTTCAGTTTATGCCATGTATCTTTTAAATACCTTCAGAGATGGTGATCTAGGCACCTCCCTGGAGTCCCTATTCCAGTGTTTGATAACACTTTCAGTGGAGAATTTTCTTCTAATATTCAATATAAACCTCCTCTGGTGCAACTTGAGGCCATTTTCTTTCCTCCTATCACTTGTTACTAGAGAGAACAGACCAACACCTGCCTCACTACAATCTCCTTTCAGGTAGTTGCAGAGAGTGATTCAACTGAATTAAATAATTAGTAATTTAAGACTTAATAGCATCTACTTTTTCAAATTTTTGAGGTTTTGAGGTCTGCAGAGACAAAACCTTCTTGCACAGAGGCAGCAGAAGGCTCCTGTTGAGGGACACATCCATTTCCATCTCCCTACCATTTGCACTGCTGTCTGCACTTCATGGGCATAAACATACCAAGATTTCCTTGGCTGATGTAGTTTTAGGCAAACTTAAAACACTCTACATTAGGTCACCTCAAAACATTAGGTGGTGCTCCAAAACTTGTATTTGGGTTCTAGCTGAAAGCACGGCAGTATCCAACCAAAAAAGCAGTATCAATCCTCTTGGGGATCATGGGGAAATAAAAGGGTATCAGACAATACAGAGAACCTACTAAAAGTAGTAGGTTGTAATAATACATTGACATGGAGGGGAAAAAAAGACTGCTGCATTGTCAGGGAAGGAAATAAAAATAATGAAAACCCTCCTGGGTTTCTGCTCTAGGAGAAGGGCTCTGGAAGGCTTCACTGACACACATCACCACTGAGCATGAACACAGCTTAGTGCCCTCTCATTACACTGTTGTTCGGAGCCTGTTTGTGTCCTGCGCAGAAAGACAATATGGGCAGAAGTCACCACTGCTAAGCCAGCACACAAAGGACAGACTGCTCACCCTTTTCTTACATCTTACAGGAGAAGGAAAATTTTGCCCATGTCAGCAATGAGAACAGTGGGGAAGTCTAGGGAACAGTCTGAAGAACAGGCAAATTATTTAGCCATCCAGGGCAGGACAGCCTATGATAAGGATGAGCTCCAAGGCTTATTTTTTCCAAGGCTCTTACTATGGAGTTACTGCATGGTCTTGGGCACTTAGCTCCTGGTGTTTTGTTTTTATCAATAAAAATTAAGTTGCCACTTGCTAACATAAGAATATACACTTGGTATAAAAACAGACAGCAAATATAATCTAGCTTCAGGAAAATATTGCTGAGCTCTGTGTAGCACAGTCAATTATAAACTCGAAACATGACACACACCCCAAGCAAAGTCTTTGTTATTTGTGTAATAATCCCATCTGTGCCACTATTTCATAGCCTCTGACCTTGTGCTAGCAAAGCCACACACATGTTTTGACTTCTGGAAGTGACACATGCACTGCAAAGCTGCCTGGTATAAACCACAACAATATGAAATCTCTCTGTGCAGCCATGGCCCTCCAAAGCCAACACAAGGCTTCATTTTCCAGCTCCTTCTTTTCTACTACTGGTCATGCTCTCCCTCCCCAGACCCCTTAATTTAATCTTGTAAGCAAGGAGGAAAAGAAGAGTTAATGCAGCTTCTATAAACTGGGAGCATTTTGAGTTACTCAAGCTGACTCACTTCCCATGAATTTCAAACACAGAGTTCATCAAGTGACAGACTGAAGACAAGAGTAAAAACTCCACACTCAAATCGAAGTGCCTGGGTCTCTCCACCTACTGACTGCCCTGCCTGGGGCTCCATACTATTAAGGGCTTATTGGCATGCGTTATTCACCAACCTGACAAATCTTTCTTGCAGCTCTTTTCATGTCTTTCCTTCGTTTTACTGTCTTCTTCAGCTTCTCTTTCCCCACAAAGTCTTTTCTTTTTTCCCCCATTTTCTCCAATGCTTTTAACTTTGTTCTAAACGATCTTCTGCCCTTCTTTGCCTCCACCCTCTCCAATGCTCTCTCATCTCCTTTCCCTCATTTCTGCATCAATCTAATCCTCACTGCCCCAGATGAAGTTCCCAGAACTGCTCAGGAGAAGACTTTGGCCCTTTGTCTGCCTGCAGAGGAGGGAGGCAGGCGGGGAATGTGCAAGCAGGGCATTCCTGCCTGTGCCCTCGGCTTGGTTCACCCTTACAGCTGGGCGCCAGCCGAAAACAGTCAGATTCTGGTCAGGGACATGCTGCTGTCCTTGGGATATCCCAGTGGAAAAACAGATATGAAATCACTCATCAGGCACTTCAAAATATACTGCTCAGAAACTACTTGAAAATGTAAGGGATGCTGCACAAGGTTTTAAGACAACTTTTGGAATATAGATTCATGAACAAAGTAAAACACAATCACAAACAAGCTGCTTAATACTTCAGTACTGCACTGCATTCAGAGGGTTGCTAACATGTTCAGTAGGCTCTGAGCAAACTGTAACTTATCTCGAATGCAAAGGCTGGCAAAAGCAGAAGTGCCAGCTATAGACTGCAGATAACAGACTCTTAGGCCTGTGCCATGAATAAACTCTCCCTTCTCAACCACCAAGATGAGATGAGGCTTTCACAAGTTTTTCGGATTACTTTACCAGGTTATCACACCAACCTCAACCAAAGAAAACACAATAATAAGACAGAGTGAATACACTGGCAAGTCCGCATGGAATCAGACAAAACTGTAGTAGCCAGTTTGTGAAGATTGTGTGTGTACACATACACACACCCACACACAGTCTGTTTGCATACAGCAGCACAGTAGAGTCTCTGTCTGTACAAATGCCTTACTTTGGTTCACTCTGCAGAAACAGTAGACATGAGAACATCCTCAGAAGAAAGAAGCCTGTCACATGCCAGTGTCTCTCTTTAGAGTAGCTCAGTTAACACTGAACCTTCTCAACATGAAACTTCAGTATCATTTAATTCATGAGCTTGAATGGAAGCCCAGTTCACAGATAGGCACATAACAAGCAAAGGCCATAAACCATGATCCTAGAGCCAAAGCTCTGTAGTTGTCACTGTGCAGGGTTCCATGGCAGTGGGTGCTCTCTGTGAGTCTGTACACAATATACATCACTCTTCTTAAGAGCCTACAACACTGGAGTCACAAAAAACCTGCCAACAGTTCATCACTTACCCAAAAGCTGGAACAGATAACTACAACATAAACAGAGGCTTTATGAGATGTAAAGGATATGCCACATAAAATATCCACTGGAAATCTATTACTTGAGGAAGAAACTACAGCTCCAGGTAATGGAATAAGGAGAGAAACCCACTTTGTGGGCAAGTGCACATTCCCGCCTTCCGCTCCAGAGAGACAGCCAGTACAAGCTTGTGAGACACCACAGCCCTGCGCTTGGCTGCACTGTGATGGAAAGAAACCTCTGCCAGAAAACAGGCATGTGGAGAAACAGCTCCATTCCAGACTATTAACTTGCTTAAGTGTGGGAGAGTGAGGGGGAGCAAGACAGCTCTTCCACAGAACCAGTATCCCAACACTTTCTGTAAAGGATGAGCACTGCAGCCAGCACTACTTAGCCAGATTAATCAAGATCTGGAAATAACAGCATAGTGTGAAGTTTATACCGGCAAAACAGGCAGCAAACTTATTTCTGGGACCTCTGACTGGCCCCTACCTACTTTAACATCTTCCAGTGAAATACTGCTGCAGCCACAAGCACAAATGAAGCAGCAGACATCTTAATTTTCCTTTCTTGAGCACAGCTATTCAGCTCCCCTGGCCAGTGACAGTGAGCGTTCACAAAGCAAGGCTCAAACAAGCCTTTGCTATTGGAAGAGACAAAGAATTTCACAACAAAGTTTCAAAATGCAATAAATTATTTACCTTCTAGATGAAGCTGATCCATTTCACCAACTAGCTCTGGGAATTGCCTCTTAACTAGCTTAACTAGGCTCTTAAAGAAACAACCTGAAATGCTGCTTTTCATCATTAACACCTGATAGTGCCACTCCCTCCAACACTGAGGAGCTGGGTACTCAATGCAGTTTGTGTTACTGGTACCAGAACACTGCAGCTATCACCCCCTACTCACCTGATGCACCCATTAATTCCATCCTCAACCTCCTTTCCACTTTCTACCTTTCAGGGCACTATGGAAGTTTCTCTTATGTTAAATGAACAAATATACAATCATAGAAACATTTCAGTTGAAAAAAGACCTTGAAGATTACCAAGTTCAACCACTATCTAACTCTACCAAGTCTGCTCCTAAACCATATCCCTCAGCACCATATCTGTGCATCTTTTAAATACCTCCAGGGATGGGGATTTAACCACCTCCCTGGGGAGCCTATTCTGGTGTTTGGCAACCCTTTCAGTGAAGAATCTTCTTCTAATATTCCCTGCCTTGCTGCAACTTCAGGCTATTTCTCCTCATCCTATCACTTGTTACTAGGGAGAAGAGACTGAGACCCACCTCACTCCAACCTCTTTTCAGGTAGCTGTAGAGATCAAAGTCTCCCTGTTACCTAATTTTCTCCAGACTAAATGACATCAGTTACCTCATCTGCCTCTCATAAGATGTCATGTGAGCACAAGAAATGCACAAAGAAAAAGCAGTATTTGAACAGAGTAAAAAGCTAGAAGAAACAACACTCTTCTCTAAGACAGTTAATGTTTGATCCAAATGCTCCTACCAAACATGCTGTTAAAAATCCAGTTTGACACAGGCACAACTGCAATTTAGTACAGGACAGACACAAAAGCAGTAACAGGAGCCATACTTCTTGATTCACCCTTTACACTTGATTCTTTAAACTTTACACATAGAATCACAGATGGTTTGGGTTGGAAGGGAAGGTCACCTAGTCTGACTTCCCTGCAGTAAGCAGGGACATCACCCTTACACATTTTTTACCCTTACACTTAATTCTTTCTAGCTTTACACTTGCCCTACTTTGCATCTGCTAGTTATTTGCAGGTGCTTGACAACAACTCCACCATCTTTCAGGACACACAAGCATAAGCCAGATGTAGCATAACTGGAATACAAGATGATATATCTAGAGTAAGATGTAATGAGAACCAATGCACCTCACTGAATGCACCAGATTTTTCTCTTTTGCAAGAATATTCACTTTGATATCAAAACATCAGTAGAAATTCAGCCAGCAATTTCAGGCCCTGCAGGACTTTTCTGCAGGACCTTCCTGCAGTAGCTGTGTCACCCCAGCATCCCCTAAGGGTGGGGCACATGGCCCAGATGAACTCTTGTCTGGGAAACACACCTTGCAGATCTGCTGGCCCCAAAATTCTGCCTTATGGATTCCGAGGCAACAATCACTGCTCGGCACTGAAGACCACAGCTCCATGCAGCAGCCCCAAACCCAGCTATATACAAGCAACAAACCCATTTCTGACTGTGAAGGAATCTGCCTGTCAGCCACGATACATTGGTTAATTCTGATCATAGTTGGGTGAGTGTTGGAATGGACCTATGGAGATCACCTAGTCCAATGTCTTTGCTATAGTAGGGCCAACCAGAGCAGGTTGCTCAGGATCACAGTGTTCAGATGGGTTTGGAATCTCTCCAGAGAAGGAGACTCCACAACTCTCTGGGCAGCCTATTCCTGTGTTCAAACACTTCTCATAGGAAAGAATTTTTTCCTCATGTTCTGATGGAGCCTTCTGGGTCCCAGTTTGCATCCACTGTCCCTTGTCCTGTTACAGGACACTGCTGAAAAGAGTCTGGCCCCCTTCTCTTGCCCCTGCCCTTTTATATATCGATAAGCATTGAGAAGATGCCCTCTCAGTCTGTTTTTCTGTCAGAGAGATGTTCCGGTCTCCTCCTGACCTCCATAGCTTCTCCCAGATTCTTTTCAGTAGTTCCTTCTCTCTCTTGAACCGGAAAGCCCAGAACTGTACACAATAGTCCAGAAGTGGCCCCACTAGGGCAGAGTGGAGGAGAAGGTGAACCTCCCTTGATCTGTTGGGCACACTATTTCTAATGCACTATGAGCTCCTTCTTAGCTGATGTAGCTAGATATTTTTTAACTGTGAGGGTAACAGCTTTGTACCCCGTCATCAGTCCTCCAAAAGTATAGTAAGAAGATGGTGTCTCCATGAAGTTTCTGAGAGTCATACATATGCAATACAACAAGCAGCTCAAACTTCAGAACCATTGTGTCTGCTGGTGACTAAAACATAACATCTGGAAGTCCCTAAGTGCTCCCACTGAGCAGCCTAACTAAAACCAGGATTCAACCTCACGTCTTCCAATCTGAGCTGATGTATCTTTTAAAAGACCATCTTTGCAGATCAGCCTGCTTTGGGCTTAGAGGGAAAATCAAAAGCTTGATGAAATCCAGCACCAGTGCATTTCAGCAGTCAACAGGAAGTTAGACTCACAGAAGTGAGGCACCCACGCCCCACCACTAGAGTTTTGATGACTTAAAGAGAGACTGGATATAATGCAAATAGACAAGCAGTAATTAAATACTATATCCAGAAGTTAACAGTGTAAGATCTCAGAGTAACACCTTAAAAAACCGCTCTCCTCAAGGGAATTGCAGCATCACACTCAGATTAGTTTCATCAGTTTCATTCTCTGGTTTTCTTTTTTGCATTCCCACAGCAGAGTGAAATACACTTACAATAGAACTTCCTATCACAGAATCACAGAATTGTAGGGGCTGGAAGGGACCTCTGGAGATCATCTAGTCCAATCCCCGTGTCAGAGCAGGTTGTACAGGACAGCATGCTGGTGGGTTTTGAATAACTCCAGAAATGGAGACTCCACCACCTCTCTGGGCAGCCCGTTTCAGTGTTCTACCATCCTCAAAGAAAAGAAGTTCCTTTAAAATACTTTAAGATGCAATTACACAATGCAATAGCTTAGCTGCCATACTGACTTAAATACACTCTTTTAGGTGACAATTACTCAGAGTAGTGTCAGAGCAGAACGCAAAACACCATGATGGTTCCTAGAACATTTCCATCACAACTTCATCAGTGTGGTGTATCCTGTTTGACAACAGGCCAAATTCTGACCCCCACGTGCCCAGAGAGAAAGATTGTGCAACTCTAACAGAACACAGGTTGATATTAACACAGGGTTAATATCACAAACAACCTTTGTGTGACATCAGCTGAGACAAGAACATTTCTACCAAGCTTTCACAGAAATGCTTGGAAATGCTTCATGAAGACCTTCAAAGCTGACTGCAAAAGCACTGCAAGTCTAGTGAGATAGAAAAGTATCTTGTACTTGTTGAACAGATATCTGGGAAGCAAGAACCAGCTGCTATCTCCAAGTTGAGTGGCCTTTTCAAGGCTGATCTCCATTTCTAGCAGGCTCAACGCCTCAGGAGACAGAAAGAGCCATTAATATTATGGGGACAGAGATGCAAACTTATTTCCTGTTTTATGCAGACGGTGCATTACATTTAGGCACTGGTGCAGGGCAAATGTTGACAAGGAATGACATTTCACTCACAACTTTCCTTCTTTCAGCTTTTTAGTCTATTTCGTGCATTGTGCTTGCCTGAAAAACTAAGAAAGGAAAATATTTATCTGAATTAACAATGAGTCACAGAACTGATATGCTTAATCATCTAGGAGTTATTCCTAGCTCATAACACATAGCTTTTAAGTCCGTGCAGACCTTAATACAGAAATAGGTAATAAATGACTCGTAAGTGGCTAGCAATTAAAAAATGCTAGTGGACATTTCCCAATGAGCCCTAACATCCGCGCCTGTTAGCCAAGGTCTTACAATCACGTGAGAAGGGGGAAATACTGTTCGAGAAGCCTGGCAGCAGCTTACAGCCTCTCTGTGCTATTCCACTGATGGAGAGAGATGGGGAATGAAGTCCTATGCAATGAATTTCAGCAGCCAATGCTACCAAGGAGGACCATACTCAAGTCACATGCGATGTGTTCCAGAAGCTAGTGCCACCAGGAACACCAGGTGTGGGGACTGAAGCATTTCAACAAGCAAGCACTGCCAGCAACACCGGCGTCTGCATTTCTGCGGCACTTGAGGCCCCCTTCGTGGGGTTTCCAGTGGAAAGCCCCCAGAGCACACACTCATCTGGGCACTTGCGGTCACGCACAAGTACGTGAAGTACCCAAATCCCACATTCCCAACCACCCTTTTGCGAGCCGGCGCGCTTCGTCCTGTTCCCTCTGGGACACACTCGGCTTGTTTTGCCACCACTAAGGAGGTCGCCGCGTTTCGCCTCATCGGCCCGCGCAAAGCTCGCTCGAACGAACAAAAACCGGCAAAAAAAAATTCATGCGAGAAAGCCACCCAGCTCCTCCCGAGCAGATGGCGGGACACCGGCACCTAGCAGTGAGCAGGGAGGCGCGGCGGTACCGGCGGCCGCCGGCTGT
>VWZI01023520.1:156511-185043 GCA_013396835.1 Psilopogon haemacephalus
GGCCGAGGCCGCGCTGAGCCGCAGCTCCGCCGCCTGCCCCGGCCGCAGCAGGCTCCGGGTGAAGCGCCGCGTACGCTCGCTAGCCATGGGCTCCACCAGCCCCGCCGCTTCCCTGCCCGGGGCCGAGCCCAGCCCAGCCGAGCACCGTCAGGAAGCGGAACTGGGGGTTTCCCTCCCGCTCCCCCCGCGTCGGGGGTGGGCGTGTGGGGCGGGGGCCGCCCGCAAGTTCGCAGCCCCTCCCCGGGGGAGCGTCGTGCCCCCGCCGCCTTCCCTGGCCACGGGCACCGGAGGCACGGCTGCTCGGAGCCTCAGGAGGGAGCTGAGGACCGGGGTGCAGCGGGCCAGCGAAGGATGCTCTCCTAGGACAAACGCTGAGCTGGACCACACAGAAGAAAGCTGCTCTCGGTGTTAACTGTTCGCCAAGGTGGGCACAGAGGCTCACTGGAGGAACCCGGAGCCTGGCCACCAGGTTTCATGAGAAAGCGGCTCTCAGGACCGCGGAGGTTGTGGGAAGCATTTGCCAAGCAGCCTGAGCTGCGGTGGTCCCTGTGCTGAGCGAGGCTGGATGTCTTCCAGCCCTCCTGCCAGCTGGCGTAGCATCCCTGTTTCTTCACTGTGGAAAACTCGGCCAGTACACAATGAAGTTTAGCCATTTGAGCCCATAGAATTTGCACAACAGTTACAGCTCTCCCTCCACCAACAGAATATAGAGATGGTGCCTGATTGTGTAGGGACGAGGTCAGGAAGGCCGGGGCACAGTTTGAGTTAAATTTGGCAAGGAATGCAAGGAGTAACAAGAAATGCTTCTACAGGTCCATCAATGAAAAAAGGAAGGTTAAAGAAAATATATCAGTACTGCTTAGTATTTTTATCAATGATATGGGCAATGGGATTGAGTGCACCATCAGCAGCTTTGCAGATGACACCAAGCTGAGTGGTGCTGTTGATATGCTAGAGGGATGCGATGTCATCCAGAACGACCTGGACAAGCTGAAGAGGTAGGTCCAGGTGAACCTCGAGGTTCAATAAGACCAAGTGCAGGGTTCTGCACCTGGATCAGAATAATCCTCATTTTCAATACAGGCTGGGTGATGAGTTGATCAAAATCAGCCCTGCCATAGAGGACTTGGGAGTTCTGGTGAAAAAGAAGCCAGACATGAGCCAACAGCATACACTTGAAGCCCAGAAGGTAAATCATATCCTGGGCTGCATCAAAAGAAGCATGTTCAGAAGACCAAGATAGGTGAAATATCACTTGAAGCACTGCAGCCAGCTCTGGAGCCCTCAACACAGGAAGGATATGGGTCCGATGGAGCAGATCCATAGGAGAGATACAAAGATGATCAGGGGACTGGATCACCTCTCCTACAAGGACAGGCTGAGGTGGCTGGGGTTGTTCAGCCTGAAGAAGAGAGGGCTGCAGTGAGACCTAATATTAGCCTTCTAGTAGCTGAAATAGGCTGGAGAGGAACTATTTACAAAGGCTTCTAGTAATAGGATGACTGGCAATGGTTTTAGAGAAAAGCAGATCTAGTTTGGGTGTTAGGAAAAAGTTCTTTACCATGAGGGTGGCGAAACACTGGAACTGGATGCCCAGGGTGATAGCTGAGGCCCCATCACTGGAGATACTCAAGGTCAGGCTCGATGAGGCTTTGAGCAGCCTGAACTAGTGGAAGATGTCCCTGCTTACTGTGAGGGGGTTGGACTAGATGAACTTTGGTGGCCCCTTCCAACCCAAACCATTCTATGATTTTATTATAAGTGGGATTGTGGCTTTACACCTTAAGACCAAGCTGTGATGTAGAGAACACAGGACTAGTGTGAGAGTCATATCTGAGTTTCTTCACACAGAGGAGACTGTATCTCTTCTGTGATGCCAAATTGTCCTAATTCAGATAGGTGAGTGGGGGGGGGATGGAGGAGGCTGTGAGTGACCACACATGTGAGGACATGACAATCCCTGCAAAACAAAGCTGAAATAAAACTCAAGAAGTTCAGGTGGAAGCCCTGACAAGGAAATAAATGAAGCTGCATAAGCATGAGAGCAACATCTGAAGCTACAGAGGTGCTAAAGCACAAACCCCAAGTCAGTTGCCTCAGTTGCCACATGGTTAGCTGTTGCCTGAGGAAATTAAATGTTGCAAGAGCTGCTGGCCCACATCCTGAACCAAGAGCTCACTGAGGTTGTTGGCTGTAAGTTGCCATAGGTACCAGTGTGCCATGAATCCACTGCAACCTCTGTTCTCTCCTCCAAATGTCCTAGAGACACCAAAATCATCTGTGATAAACTGGACTGCAATTTGTTGCATCTGTGAGGCAGAATAAAGGAAAGGAAGGGTTTCTGACATTCAGTGTGTGCATGTCCATTCTGGAAAACGGTTTAAAGGCAATTATTGCTGTGATCCAGGTCGGGAACATGCAGCTGTCCCTGGCTTTGGGCACAGAACTGTTGCTCCTGTTCAGATGTGGTCAGCTCTGTGGTCAGGCAGTAACAGCCCGCACTCTGCATCACTTCTCTCTTCACAACTTTATGTGAGCAAGCTGGATGATGAGTGAATGCACAGATACATGTCAATGAGCAGTTGACTACTTTTACCTATTTCATGGACAGTAAGAAGTAAAAGAAGCCAGCTGTTTCTGCACCAGAAGTACTGTCAAGCCTGCAGGAAAACAGGAAATATTCACAAATATTGAAATAATGTGCAAAAAAAAAAAAAAAAAGGCAGTTGGATTGCATGTAAGAGGTTTTTTAAAAAAAATCATCCTCTTAGGGAAACATTCAGTAATAGTCTGAGCAAAGAGCTTTGTCATAGACGAGCTGAGTCTGGAACTGTCACGCACAGTGCCAAGCACAAGTATCCAAAGTTTTACAGGCATCTGGCTGTTTCCCAAATAATTATTAGGCAAAATTAATTGTTCTGGTTTGTTTCAGAGTCCCTCTGTACTTCAGAAATTGTTTAGTTTGCAGATTTCAGTGGGGTTTTTCACAGGACCTGTTCACTTTGTAAGTCTGATTTTGAGGAGTTCCAGCATTATAATAAAAACAACCTGGAAAAGTATATATCATAGAATGGTTTAGGTTGGAAGGGACCTCAAAGATCATCCAGTTCCAACCCCCTACCATAGGCAGGGACACCTCCCACTAGAACAGGTTGCTCAAGGCCTCATCCAACCTGGCCTTCTCTGTGGGCAACCCATTTCAGTGTCTCACCACCCTCACTGTAAAGAACTTCCTCCTAACACCAAGTTTAAATCTCCCCTCCACCAGCTTAAATCCATTACCCCTCATCCTGTCATTACAAGACCTTGTGTCCCTCTCCATCCCTCCTGTAGGCTCTCTTCAGATATTGAAAGGCTACTATAAGGTCTCCTCAAAGCCCGCTCTTCTCCAGGCTGAAAAGCCTTCCACCTGTATAACCCTGTTAGTTTGGTAAACATGTAATTAGCAGCAGTGAAATAGTAACAGCAGAGTTATTTTGGATGTTCAGCAAACATTAGGCTGGAGATCTGAGGTATAGAAACAAGACATCTAAACCAGAAGTTTGAAGTCTGTTCCTACTGGCCCTAAAAGTTGGATGATTGCAGCAGCACTGATGAAGAGCAATTTTAACATGCCATATACCAGCTGACAGGAAGTCTTTGGGCTGTTTCCAACCTAAACCCAGCATTGGATAAGAAAGGATCTTACCCTTTTAGAGCATTAAATAAAAGAATTTGAGAAGTAAAGACTGCAGGTAAAAGAATCTACTATATTGAAATGTCACTGTATTATTCAATACACAATTTCAATGAGAACAAGGGCATGCACATGTTTAACAATATCTCTGGTCAAGGCATGCACTCAGACAAGTGGCCTGAAAAAGTCACCTGGATCTCATCTCATCCATATTTCTGAATTCTAGATATACATTCTTCCTCCACCCCACTCTCCACATTTTATAGTACAAGAAATATTTTATTCCTCCAAATTTTCATGTAATGTGGCTTTGACTCTACTCACAGTAGGGTGAAGCATGAAACACACACTGAAGCTGGGAGAAAGCAACCTTAGTCTATCTACAAGTGCCTCATTGGAAAGGTAGGACTGCTGTTTAAAAGGTAAACCTTATTACTACAGGAGACAAGGAAGGAAAGCAAAAATATAAGGGAACTTTTTTTTTATTCACTGTTATCCTTAGGATAGGAGATGTGAAATGTAAGGTTGCTGCACAGTTTTTTAATCACAGAAGGCACATTTGGTTTTATGGGGCCCAGCTTCTCCCTGGAGAAGCTATAATGGTAGAGCTGCATCCATTGAATTTGTATGTGGCAGCATTTAAATTATCTTAATCTGAAGGCAGTACAACCTAATGGCTAGGGCAATAATCTGGGCATCTGGGTTGATTCCTGTTCTGCAGAGTTTTTCGTACTCTGATTTTTCTCTGAAAGAGGGAACAAATAATGCTTTACTACCTCAATGTGGATGTTATTTAAGGGTTTTCAAATGTTTAGTTCACAAGGTCCAAACGAGTAACAAGGAGAGGTATGTCTGTAAGGAAATCTTTTTAAGAACAAAATGAATTAATAGTAATTTAATGTTAACTGTCAGTCTCATACAGATCTGAAGTTTCACTAAAAATTGTAATCTAAATACAGTATTCCATTTTCTGGCCAGCTGTATAATTCCCACTAATCACAATCCCAAGTAGAAAGGTCTCTATACTTTCCCCCTCAGTATGGTACAAGTGCAAGATCAATACTGTTTAAGAGCCATCCAGACACTACATTAAGAAGAGCATTATAAATACCTTACTAGAATACAAAATAAAGTGCTTTCCACGGTGTGACAGCAAGCCCTCGAGTTTGCAACAGCTCTATCAGCCTCTCAGGAAAAGCTTCTCACACAGATTTATACACCCTTATGGAGCAGAAGCATTACTCGGTGATTCACAAGACTCTCGTCTTACTGTGTAAGTGCTCTGGCATCCACAGGACTATGAATGTCTTTAAACACAGAGCACCTTTTTAAGTAGGCAGAAAATAACAAATTTGGTGCTTACACATTTCACTCTCAAAGCCATTAGAAAATTCTCAGACATGGCAACATGGAGCAGCACTGCCTAAGACTCATTCTTCACATCCTATCTCTGCTGCATCATTAGGTCCATTTCCAAAAATCTCATGAAATTCCACCATGGAAGCTGCAAGAAAAATCACGTCAAATCTCTCTTAATTACTGGATAGATGATTTCAAAATATTTCTCCATAGAGTCATAGAATTGCTTTGGTTGGAAGAGATCTTTAAGTTCATCAAATCCAACTGTTAACTCAGTGCAGTCAAGTTATCATGATACTATGTCCCTCAGCACCACATCTACATGTCCTTTAAATACCTCCAGGGATGGTGACTCCACCTCTTCCCTGGGCAGCCTGTTTCAGAGCTTGCCAACCGTTTTTGAGAAGAAATGGTTCCTATTGTCCAACCTAAACCTTCCCTAGCAAAACCTGAGGCCATTTCCTCTTGTTCTGTCTTTTGTTCCTTGGGAGAGCTTTATCAATTGCAATTAAATAGACATTGCTGGGAGACTTCATTTGGGATGTCTTATACAAGATCATTCATGATTTAATTGTGATAACAAGACACTTGTAAATAAACTGAGGTCAGTTTTCATGACAAGTACATATCCAGGTCATATTTCATTGAAACTGCAAATAATCACAGAAATAAAACTCTTGATTAAGCAGGCTTAACCTTTTAAAGCAGAAATTCTGCCTGTTCCACTCTCAAGGGATACCTGGCAAGTGTGCATCATCATTCCTGTCTCTCTTGTCTGAAAAACAGGCAGAAAAGTTAAAGTAACAGAAGCTTAAGGCGATTCCATACGATTGCATTCTTCATATAGGAGTATTCAGAGCACCATGAAACTTGTAGCAAGACCTCCACCTGCAAATTTTTCACTGTACTTATAGATGATACTTAAAGCAAGATTAATTGCTCTCACACTATTAATTCGTGCTTTCATATCCTGTACCTCCATGGCACATATTCTTCTTTCACAGTAAGCATATTTTACCATTTGTGGAAGTCAAACAGGTCAAGATCCTGATTTTTTTCCATTTTTAGATGCTGTTTTTCCATGGTACTCTATACAAAGTGTACTTGGCATTGAGGATTGCATTCCAGGAGACTTCTTCTTTTCTAAACATAGTCTGCTTGTTTTTTCTACAGCCTGAAATCTTAAGTAGTATGGGTCTCATGACCTTTAAATTTCACTTTAAAATGCATTTAGCTTGCTACCTCGCAGGTGCAGACTCCCAAAGGAAATGAACTGGGGTGAGTGCTGAACACAACCATGAGGGAATAAGTGATCCTTTTGGGTGACCACTGGATGCTTTGCCAGATATTCCATAGATCTATTTTCCTTCATGAAGATGCAGAGCACATAAAGCATAAGATCTATAAGCAGCAAAACCAGGCAACCTCCCTCTACCTCTGCCAAACCTCTTGGGCATTGCACACACACAAACACAATCAACTCCTTTGACAAGAGAGACAACAATCATGATCAGAGAGGGATGCAGACACTGTGAGTAAGGCAGAAAGGCCAGGATATAGTTCAGCCAGTTTAGAAAAGGCAGAAGCAGGTTTCAGTAGAATCCAGGTACAGTCAGAGCTGATTGAGGTAGATGCCTCTAGTGATGCACTGCTGCCTGGGCCGGGAACAGAGATCAAAACAGCTACCTAAAAGGCTGTGAGTTCTGCCTGGCAGATTGTTTGTGAAAATTATAAAAGGGAACATAAATCAGTGCTTTTGGGGGGATATTTTTTTTTTTTTTTTTGAGCAAGGAAATTTAAGAGTGAATGCAAATGTGCCTGCTGGAGTTTGTAGACAGAGCACTCAGCTCATGGAGGAGGCTGAACAGGGAATGTGTCCCACCAGCTTGCACATCCCTAACTACAGAGCTGAAACTGTAGTGGCACCTCCTCTAATCTCTGCCTTCCTCCCACCATCTCCTACTGGCAAACTCTGCCTCTGCTGGTGTAAGAATTGTCCTCAAATGTCACATGAAAAGCAGAGGCCTTTCCTCCATTCCCTTGAGGATTATTCTATTGCCATGCAAAAAATGAAAAAAGCTACTAGGACCCTCCTGACTGTACCATGGCAGAGATCTCTGCCTTCCACTCATGGTCTGGTTCCTATCACAAATACACAGAGGTCAGCTCTTGGTCCTCGAAGTGGAAACACTGCCACATTGTGCGGTTTTGGGGTAAGCTTTGTTCTCTATTTCTCCTCCTGCTTTGCACACAAACTGAAACCACCTTTGCTATTGCTACATGCACAAATACTGGCTGTGAGAACTCTGCTCACTCACTTCAACATCAAAACGCAGAAAAATTTAAGGAGCCTCCCACTGGACACTGCGAAAACACTATTGCTGGAAATGGCTTGTTTGTGGAAAGCTCTCAGAATAGTTTTGAAGAGCAAATTGATGTAATGAGGCATTTTGTAAAACACCCAGAGACCTGCATTTTTCAACCTAGAAGGCTCTTGGGGCCCACCCTCACTTCTCACTCAGAAGGACTGAACAAAGTGCTACACCATAAACACGTGTCAGAAAAAAAAAACATAAACAGGCATGCTGAAATTTACTTCCTTGGGATTCATTTTGTCAAAGGGTGCTGCTTCGTTCTTCCCTTTGAGGGGAATTTGTGGAATAAAAAGGGAAACAATCAAGTTATCTTCCCTGATTCACTCATATCCCATCACAAAGAGGTCAGAAATAAAAATATCTCAGCAGCTCTCAGGGATGCATTGGCAGGAGAAAGGTGGGAGCAAATTCTCACTGAAGGACGAATTCTCTGCCCAGCAGCTGATTATAACTGATTTAAATCTGGAGTTTAATTTCTGTGAATTTCAAAGCTTTCTTTGTGTCCTATTTGCTTGCGTCACATAAACACTTGAATTCTCCATGTCTCTGAGCCATCACTTGGTATTTACAAACAGCAACACTAGAACAACACTAGGCTTACTTTTCATTTAAATGTACTTAGATAATAAATCAGAAGAACTGTGTTTTAAACTTCTTTTTTTTTTTTTTTTTTTTTGCCTACCCAGCAGCAGGGTCAATGTAAGGTCAATCCCAGACTGGAACTCCTGGGGTGTAAATGAAAGCAGAAGGCAGTGTGAGCATGTTACACAGTGGAGAATTCACATAATCTTTATGATGGATTTCTGGAGTCTATGGGGCTACACGAAAAAATCAACAGGCAGTGGTACTAATACAGTAACAGGGTATAAAAATACTTACATTAGCAAGAGCTTTGTTATCATATGAAGGCACAGACAGGTACAATAGCTACAGAACTAAGGAGGCAGTTACCCAAGGGGAGCAGCTGAAAATCTGAACCTGAACTTTTGCCACCATTGGTCAACCTAGAATAATTCAGTCGCACTGCCTTCAACAGTAGCAGGTGCCAACATCTCTCTCCTTCTTCTGTTCTCATAAATGAAAACAAGGATGGAATATAAACTACTCTGCTTAAGGTAACTCTATATACTCAATGTAACTAGAGAAGGGAGTTAAAAACCTGCCTTGCAACTGTACTCCTAAGCAGTTATCAGATTCTTGATTGTACTGAATACATCACATTACTGAGACCGATCAAATCTCAATGAAGTTAGACTAAATCCACTAATTTTACTGGGCTCTGGCATTCTGGGCTGGGGCTTTTCAGCCTGGAGAAGAGAAGGCTTCGAGGAGACCTTATAGTAACCTTCCAGTATGTGAAGGGGGCCTACAAGAAGGCTGGAGAGGGACTATTCACAAAGTCTTGTAATGACAGGATGAGGGGGAATGGGTTTAAACTGGCAAAGGGGAGGTTTAATTGGGATGTTAGGAGGAAGTTCTTTACAGTGAGGGTGGCAAGACACTGGAACGGGTTGCCTAGGGAGGTTGTGTCTGCTCCCTCCCTGGATGTGTTCAAGGCCAGGCTGGACGAGTTCTTGAGTGTCCTGATCTAGTGGGAGGTGTCCCTGGCTATTGGCGGGGGGTTGGAACAGGATGATCTTTGAGGTCTCTTCCAGCATAAACCATTCTATGATTCTCCCCTGCATAAGCAATCCAACTTATCTACCCCTGCTCTATCTATCTTAAGGCCATTTCTTCAACTTTGCTTTGGAACAAATTATTTTCTCCTTACTCAGCTGTAAGATGACATGGATCTGTGAGGCTCTTCTCTGAACTGTAGAATGATTTGGGTTGGAAAGGACCTTAAAGATCATCTACTTTCAAGCCCCTTGCCATGGGCAAGGACACCTCCTACTAGACCAGGTTGTTCCAGACCCCATCCAGTCTGGCTTTGAACACTTTCAAGGATGAAGCCTTCACAACTCCTCCGGGTAACTTGTTCCAGTGCCTCACCACCCTTGATACCACTTAATACACCACTTCATAGTGCCTCTGTGAGATAGTAGCAGAAGCATCAGGGGCTAATGTCAGGATTGTTTTTACAACTAGAATGTAATTATTTATCACTAATGGAACTTTAATAATTATAGTTCTCTGAATTCCCAATTTAACATGCAGAGAGCATCTGACTTTGTCCTTAAATATTGTTTTGACATGGACTCCAACAGCTTAAAACTTCTAGACTGAATTTCTCATCATCTTATGCTTGCAGAGAAGTGGAATGACACATGCAAATCAGGCATAACACACACTATAAACAAATGTGCAGATATTGCCAGGCTCTTCCTTCTCCATGGCCTCATACTGCAAAGTCTCTCCTAAAGCTCCATCCCTGCCTAGATTTCTCTTGAGGTGGTGACACTTGAGCTCTTGCCAGCTGATTAGTCACAGGTAGGAGATAAGCTCCATCCTATAAATGGTTTCCCACCTATAGTGCTAAGTTACAATTAGGTGATTAAATCAGACAGAATATTAATAATCCGTTAATGCTAGAACTCCAACTCATTTGTCATTATTTACGCCACTTTGCATTCTCTTTTGCCCTCGGGTTAGGCAAGGAAGTTGTTACAAAAAGACATGTATGTCCATAAAGATCATAAGAGTTTATCTAGTTTACCTTCCTTTTCAGAGGTAAATTCAAGAGTATCTCCAAGGCTTGGTATTATGTCCCTTCCCTCCACACACCCGTTGCATTCTTTTTTCTTCTCGGACTAAATTCTAGCTTGTCTCATCAGTAAGAGATATGCCTTTACAACAACATCACCACCTTGATGTACCTGTCTCAGTGCCAGACATTCCTGCATTGTTCTGCTGCTTGATCAGTCGCTCTCCCATTTCATATCCGTGCATCTGGTTTCTCAAAAGTGCAAGGATTTGGACCTGAACTGAATGTCAGGTGCTAAATTTCAGACAGTTTCTTAAATTTCTGAATATTTTTATCTTCTTCATCAGTCCACTGCAATGCTTTCCTGCACAGCACCATCCAGAATTGCTGGTACATACCCACAACATGATAGAATGGTTTGGGTTGAAGGGACATTAATGATGTATTTCCAATCCCTTGCCATGGGCAGGAACACCTCCTACTAGACCAGCGTGCTCAGGGGCTCATCCAATCTGCCTTTGCACAATTCCACACTTGAAGCCTTCACAACTCTGTGCAACCTGCTCCTGTTGAAAGGCTGCTCTAAGGTCTCCCTGAAGACTTCTCTTCTCCGGGCTGAACAGCCTCAGCTCTCTCAGAGTGTCTTCATAGGAGACATTCTCCAGCCCACTTATTATCTTCATGGGTCTCTTCTGAACCCACTGCAACATTTCATGCCCTTCTTGTGTTGGAGGCTGAACATGATACTCCAAGTGGGGTCTCCTAAGAGTGGATTAGACGATCCTTATGCATTGATCCTTAATACTGCCCAGAATTATATTCTATGTGGCAGCTCAAGAAGCCAATAAATGATGACTTCAGGCACTTGTATAAGTTTAGGCAGCACCAGGAGACTTGAAGAGGCAAGTCTCCTGAATTTATGTTTAATTTTGTAGGGAAGCAGCAGCCATATATTTCAGCTTTAAATGGTGCCGGTCAGTGAGAACCTTGTGCTGTGCCTTCTCTTTCTCATTTGGTTGGGGAGCACAGCAGCTTTTGGTAGACACTTGAGTAACTACTCACTCTGAAACAGAGTGAAAAACTGAAAGTCACACTAATAGCTATCTTCTTCCCAGCACAAGGCAAAGCTTCAGAGTGGGAGCAGAGGCCTGAAAGCAGGGAAGAGAGTTAGGCAGAGGTTTAGAGAGGTAAAATGTGCAGAAACATCTAACCAGAGACGTATCTATCCAAAGCAGCTAATGAAAGATATACAGAAATAGACAAAACAATTCCTGTGGAACTGTTTTAAGGAATGTCATCAAGAAACAAGCAATACAGGTTTGTTATGTTCTTGTTAAGGTCAAAGTCTGCCTCTTGTACAGTGAAAATTGAGCTTCCCCCTTCTATCACAACTGTTGCATACTCTTTCCAGTCAGTTTGCAGTGAGCACTGAATCCAGACAAAGGTGCAAATAGTGCAGAAAGGCTGAAATGAGTCTAGTACTTCCTAGTTCTGTTGAGAGATGAGGGCAACAGGACAAGAAAAGATGTGGAGTGAGCCAACTGAGCAATGGAGAATTCAGAACTCTGGCACACTCAAATGCAGGAGTGAGATCCTCTACTGCACCACCGAGAGAATGTAGTCTGTTTCTCAAAGGTTTTTCACTATATGATTCCCATCCCTGCCACAGAACTGCATCCAAGGTGTAGAGGCATGCTTATATGTGTGTTCCAGTACTGTAATACTTAGCTGGTATCTTCCAGTACTGTAACATTTAGCTATTACTCTACAGGACTTTTGAAAAATCAAGTATGTTAAGTCAGAGCCTAAAATATACACCCTTTTCCCACACAGAATGTCCTTATGTATTTATATGACAGTAGCATTAAAGAAAGATCTTGCAAGAAACACAAACCCTGGAGAATAAAGGAAGTAATATATAGGTATCCTGTGATTCTATAGTATACAATAAAGCAAGATGTTTTAAGAGCTCTTCCCAGTGAAGGCTTTCAAATAGAGATATTGTACGCTCTAGGATTTTACATCACTTTCATTTACCATCAGAGGGAAGAAATCAGACTGGTTAGAATTTAGAGCATCCTGTAATTTTTTATTTCACACTAAACTCAGCCTACCATCGGATAAGTCAACCCTGATGATATTACCTTTACTGGTGAGGACGTGACATGCTTCATGTCTAATTTTATACTTGACACCACAAGCTAGTCATGGTAACCCACTTCCAGTCCTTGCTTGTTTACAACTATAATAGACTACTTGTAGTCTATATTAAGCCCTCTATATCGTTTATTGCAGTATTGAACTGGTTGTGCACCCTATAGACACAGTAAATTTCTTCTTTTTTGTTCGACACTTTCAGACTTTCTCTAAAGTTCCGAAGCTACACACGCATGAGCACAAACGCTACAAGCACACACATGCAACAGAAAGATTAGTATTTAAGTCAGAAAATAACATTAAGGTGAAGCAACTTCTTGATTTTAATCCTATAAAGATAGATTTACATGAAAAGATAAGCAGGAAATTACATTCCTAAATGATCAATATCAGAATACAGTCCTTTCAGGTATGAAGGCAGATAATTTGGTTTGAGGTTCCAGCCTTGGCATGGATTTTTATTGGAAATTCCAATGAGTGACTTTGGATCAGATCAAAACTCCAGTTTAAAATACATCTGTACAGCTTGACATAAAATACAAGGATCTGGTTTGCTCTTTTTCCTTCGTGTGTGTTCCCTCACTGTATTTCCATTGAGAACTGAATTGTTTTTGCACAAAGAGCTTTACTGTGAGACTGAGTTGGCCCTGATGCTTACACTGCTGCCGAAGGAACATGAAACACGAGTTTGAAATCTCTCAAGAAGGGGAAAAACTGTTCTGATCTACTTTCTATACAATCAGTCCAAATGCACAATACCAGCAAGCAGAGTGGTTTAATGACACTTTAGAAGGCATTCCTGTGCACCTTGTGCTTAAGAAATCTACCTTGAAACAAACACTTGGCTACACCCAAGTCTGCTCTTACCAACACATCGTGTGTTTGTAAGGAAGAAAAGAAAAAAAAAACAACTATAAAGCATGCATTTTAATGTCTCTCTTTAGCTGCAGAACCTCCATGCTTCACAGAGTGCATTTCTTACTTCCAATTCCACAAGCTCGATCCAGTGATTTTCCCCCTTCACAGGCTTAAAAATGCTTTCCATATGTTTTACATTCTACTATATTTTCCATCCATATAATACATTGTTTATCCTATTTCTGTTCAGCCATTTTGTCTAATCAGCAGCGCACTCTTTCTGATCCAATAATTAACCAGCGTCAGGTTTAAAGTCCTCTGTTATCTCAGAGTACTCCTATTACTAGGAGTAATTCGCTAATAATCTCAAGGTAGCAGTGCAGATGCTGATGTCCTTGCTTTTGCAGTATTAATTAGTGAGAATCATATTCCACACTGCTCCAGCTTACAGCTGCCTCCAAACATATGCTTATAGTTTCCTCCTGGGTTGAAACTTTTCCAGCATAAATTATTTTCTTGTGATCCCAATCTACGTAAGTGTTCTGGTGCCCAGGACGGTCTCAAGTATATTGGATTGCATTTGTTTCAATTTAGCAGTCCTTGTTGATTAATAGATCTCAGCTCATCTCCTCACACAATTTCCTCCAAGTATTCCAATAATCCATCTTCCACTGCCAGTGTAAAATAAAAGCATCATCTTCTCTTTAGAGAGTATCATGAAGAGGTTCCCACTCCCCAGAACTAACATAATGTTTAATATCTCTGTCTCCTAGCTGTCCTTACCCAAGCCACCCACAGCCTAATGAACTTCTGCTCTCAGATCATTCCCTTTCAAGAGCTTTTCATCCTCTACACCATTTTGTGCGGAACACAGAGGTCCTAGTAGGGCAGTAACTGGTTGCTCTGGCTTGATTATTGGCACCAAAACTAACAGAGACCATTTAAGGCTCAGATGTGGAAACAGGTGGCAGGACATGGAAGCCCTCTGAGGAGAACAGATGATTTCAGTCATGTCCTGCCACCCCTGGCTGCCCTCCAGACCCACAGAGATTCTATAAAGTCTCTCTCCCCTTGGAGCTCTATAAACCACTTCCTTTATGTTTCCTCACAGCTTACTGCTTTCCACACTTAACACCTCAGACAGACAATTTTTTAGTACAACCCCCAGACAAGTACAGGCTTGTTACTTGAAGACAATCTTCAGAAAAGGAGCAAGGTTAAGTGGGGTCTGTGTGTGGGCTAAGCCAAACACCAATTCATAGTAAACCGTTCACACAGCACTCTCTGGCATATCACTGCCAGACTGGCAGCAAGGTCTGATTAGTGTGAGGTGAATATGTAAGTCTCAGGGTGTGAGCTACAGGTCTTGACATGGCGAGTTGGACCAGTATGAAATACTGAACATCTCATCTCTGATACACTCAATGGTCAGAGAAAACTAGTGCTGGTAAGGATCAGTAAAAGGAAGGACCTGTCCTCCCTCTGTGATGTGGAGGCAGGCTGCTGAATTCCCCTTTCAGGCTGAAACTCCAAAAATGTCTTCCCCATTTCTCTTCTGTTGTCTGTTATAATGCAGAAGCACATTCTTGTTCTCTAACTCTGAGTGTGTAGGAACATAGCTTCAGGTTTGGCTCCGCAGTTCCAAAAGTCTCCATGCAGAGCATGCATTACTCAGTAGCACTGCAGTAGATTTACCATTGAAAAATTAAACATAGGGAAAGGCTTTAAGGTCATATTAATGATCTGTGTGGCACTGAAATGAGAAATTCTTTTAGTTCAATGCCATAATAGATAAGGCAGTACTCAGGAGCTTCCTCTTGGGGTCTGAGGCTTAGAAGTCTTAGGTGACTCAGTAGGCTGGAGAAGTCAGAATATCAAAATGAGAGCAACACTGACCTTTCCAGGTGTTTTATGCCATTTTTTACCTCAGCCTCTGCTCAGATACACTGCACTAGAAAGCATGACACCCTCTGGAATCAGCTTCACAGTCTACCACTTGTGAACTCTCTTAAATGACAAAAAAAAAGCCCAAAGAATCATAGAATGGTTTAGGTTGGAAGGGACCTCAAAGATCATTCAGTTCCAACCACCCACCACAGGCAAAGACACCTCCCACAAGAATAGGTCTCTCACCACCCTCACTGTAAAGAACTTCCTCCTAAAACCTAGTTTAAGTCTTCCATTTTAAAACCATTACCCCTTGTCCTGTCATTACAAGACCTTGTAAATAATTCCTCCCCAGCCTTCCTGCAGCCCCCTTTCAGATACTGGAAGGCTACTACAAGGTCTCCTCAAAGCCTTCTCTTCTCCAGGCTGAAGAGCCCCAACTCTTGTAGCAGAGGTGCTCCAACCCTCTGATCATCTTTGTGGCCCTCCTCTGGACTTGCTCCAACAGTTCCATGTCCTTCTTGTGTTGGGGACTCCAGAACTGTACACACTACTCCAGGTCAGGGCTGATAAGAGCAGAGTAAAGGAGCAGAATCCCCTCCCTTGCCCTGCTGGCCACACTGCTCTTGATGCAGCCCAGCACACAGTTGCTGTCTGGGCTGCACTCACACTGCAGGCTCCTGTTGAGCTTTTCATCAACCCAGACCCCCAGGTCCTTTTCCTCAGGGCTGCTCTCAGCCATTCCCCACCCAGCCTGGAGATGTGCTTGGGATTGCACCAACCCAGGTGCAGGACCTTTCACTTGGCCTTGTTGAATTTCATGAGGTTGGCCTGGGCACACCTCTGCAGCCTGTCCGGGTCCCTCTGGATGGATCCCTGCCCTCCAGCAAGTCAACTGTGCCACACAGCTTGGAGTCATCTGCAAACTTGCTGAGGGTGCACTCGATTCCTCCGTCCATGTCACTGACAAAGATGTTCAACAGCACTGGTGCCAACACTGACCCCTGAGGGACACCACTTGTCACTGGTCTCCAGGTGGACATTGTGCCATTGATCACCATTCTCTGTGTGTGACCATCCAGCCAATTCCTTATCCAGTAAGTGGTCCACCCATCAAGTCCATGTTTTTACAGTTTGGTGACCAGGATGTCATGTGGGACAGAGTCAAAGGCCTTACTCAGGTCCAGGGAGATGACATCAGTTGCCCTTCCCTTGTCCACTGTTGCTGTGACTTCATCATAAAAAGCCACCAAATTTGTCAGTCATGATTTGCCCTTGGTGAAGCCATGCTGGTTACTACCAATCACTTCTGCTTTGTTTTCTGTTTTCCTTAGCAGAGCCTTGAAGAGGATCTGCTCCATGATCTTGCCAGGCATGGAGGTGAGACTGACTGGTCTGTAGTTTCTAGGATCATCCTTTCTTCCCTTCTTGAAGATGTGCATTATGTTTCCCCTTTTCCAGTCAGCAGAAATTTCACCAGTGTGCCATGACTGGTACACCAGGACAACTTCTGGGAGACTGTGAGGCTCCCCAGACACTTTGACTAACAGTGATGTCATTCTGAACAGTGACTGGTGCTCTGGTTTGATCCTGGGAATGTGTAATTACTCTCCACTGACAATAAGGATGAAGAACATCTTGCAGGCTGACATCTTAGCCGACTTACAGAAACACTTCCCATGACTTACTGTTTCCTGTCAGGCCCTTCTTGTCCCAAAGATCTTCCAAGCAGAGCCACATCCCACAGCTCATGACCTGTTAACGACCCCATCTCTAAAGCCTGCTCTCTCAACAGCTACTCCCCTCCCTGCTGGGAAGAGCCTTGGTTCAGTGATGGGCTCCAGGCAGGTGCCATGTGCAGACAGTATGTAAAGAAACATGTACAAGACTAGTGGCCTAGTTGTTCAAAAGTGCACCACTACCTGGAGGCACAGTTGCAAAGAGCCAACTCCATAGTTTCCCTTTCAACTTAGTTAGCTATCCTTCTACACGTTTCCTCAAGCTGACGTCATCACCTGGACCTATTGGCATGTATAGTACAATTTTAGAAGTTCAATGTGGCTGTTTTTCCATCTACCCATCATCTTGCACAGCTATTTGTGGTAGATCTTGGCTAGCCATCGTTCTTTTTAGCATGCAACATTTACCAGTCATATTCTTCAGCTACACAGTTCCAACAGTTATCTTCTCATCTCTCAGGTCAGCTCAGTGGTTCCTCAATTCTACTAAAATCAACATGACCTAGTAGGTAGATACCTTTGAGAATTCTTATGTACCTTCACACAGCTGTTAACAGGTGCACATAAGCAGCTGCCATGCTCAGACAACTCACAGCACCTTGGTATTAAAGCCTCTCATTAGAGAAAATGTCCATTACCCTCTGTGCATAGTATCATTTGCAGCATTTTAATAGAGCAAGTTGTTCCTGAACTTACTAACCATTACCGAAGCTGATTTTATTAATCATTCTGCACAAATTCAGGCAACTCGCTGAGGCTCTGAAAATAATGTAAGAGCGAAGGAAACAATTCATCATGTTACTGACTTTACAATCTGTTTTTCCTGCTGTGCTCATCAGACTTGACAGCCATCTTCAGAGACTGCAACTCGCTTTAATTTCGTATTACAGGAAAGTTTCAAATATAGGCAAGCCAGAATAGCAGAGAACTCCCCTCCAAGCAGTGATGCCACAAGGGCTGAAAATAGAGTGTTTAAATTACTTTTAAACCCTATCGCTTGGATGGGGCTGAGAAGGGAAGCTCAGCGTGAATTGCCTAGAGTGTAGTTCCTCAGAGCATCAGTAGGTTGCAGCAGAGTGTTAAATACAACCTGAGGCAGCTCAGGGTGTTGCAGGACAGGAGCGCCACAGGATGCTGCAGTGGCAAAATGAGGATGAAGTCAACATGGCGATAGAAAGGGATCTGGGAGAATTTTGCTGGACAGACCTGAAGGTGGGCTTTAAATAATCGCGCACAGAGCTCGTTTCTCCTTAGGATACCCACGCTGGACTTTGAGCCTCTTCTTCAGGCAGTGACGTGATGAAATGACATCACTGATTTGGGAAGTGATGTTTCCTTTAAATTCTGTGGTACCAGCTCTGCATTTTGGTTTTGATTAAGGAAAGGGGACACTCGATTTGGATTTCTTTTTTCCTCTTTAGAGTACCCCGGCGGAATCCAACAATTTATGAAAGAAAGAAAATAAGCAAAATAGAAGCAATTGATTAATAAGAGATGGCAGTTGTAAAAGACAGTGAATAACAGATAAAAAGTAAATGTTGGCAATGAATAAACTACACAATCTAGTACTTCAGTAATAAAGCCACCATACATATTGTTTCTTCCTGGATGATGCATTTGGATCTAAGAAAAAAATTAGTTTTTCACTCAAAGCTCCCAGCAGTTATTAGTGGGGTCTCTGTTCCCTTCAATTGTTCTTTTTCTCTAATTTGATTGTAAATAATAACTCCACAGCTGTGTCTTCTGTAACCAATTACATCTCTATAGGTTCCTATATTTAGATCACACACAACCATGCACAAAAAGTAACAAAGACATAAAGAATATTGCTTAGCCTTTAGCAAAATCATACAAAAGAGCTAATGAAGCTCACTCTAACGAGCTTTGCTGAATGACCAGCTGTAAACCTTCATTTGTATTCCACAAAGGAATACTCAGTGCCGGGGAGAATGTTACCCTTCCTCTAAAGGTATTGAGTTCATCATGCTTCAACAGGTAGCAAAGCTGAAAGCAATATCATTGTGAGAAACGGTTCTGTGCAACTGGTCAGAGGGAGATACTTCTCTCTACAAAGAGATTTCAGGTGATAAAAGTTTGACTGATCTTTCTAATTTACCTCAACCAGCAGGCTACCTTAAAAAAAAAAACCAAAACCAAACCCACAGACATGCCAGCACTGATAACAGTATCTTCCTTTTCATTATTTCTTCTCTTCCTGCATCATATTCTCCTCTGAAATCACCTCTGTGCTGGTGCACTAGCAACACAGCATGTTGGGAGAAGAGATTTCAGTCCCAAGGAAAAGGGTCAGGACACAGTAACTTTTGGTTCTCTGCAATCACAATACAGAGCTTCTGGCCTACGTCATTTTAGGTGAGCCTTGGCACATTCTCCTCCACATAAAGAAATGGCAACCAGAGCAGATATCTAAGAGTTTACACAACAGCATGACAGCACTGAAGCTTGCCTAAAAGCAAGACAAACACAGATATGAGCTTCCCTGAGGAGGAGGTGAATTATACCTTCCTACTACCAAGATTACAGGAGACCAGACCACACACCAAAAAAAAAAAAAAAAGGCAGAGCTGATGGCAGCCTTTGTTCCAACCACCTGAGATACAGGTGTCTTACTAAATGACTGTATGACAATATTAGGGCGTATGAGAGGATACACATAGAACAGTTACTTGGACTTGTTCTCTGCAGCTGACTGGTTCCTTACGGTGATGTAAGTTAAGTACACTAATAACATGAAGGGAATTCTGTAGAGGGCCACCAAAGAGATCAGGAGGCTGGTGCCTTTTCTTTCTGTATGGGGCTGAATGTGGACTGTCTTGTGGAGCAACAAGAGGGCTGTTCGAATATTTGCACAGACTAACCTCAGTCACTCAAGTTGGATTCTTGAGTGAGGAAGTGAGAGTCCTAAGCCAATACACTTCTTTTGGCTGGTTGGTAATGCATTTTGCAGAGAACAATGCTGGCCAGGATCTTACCAAGGCACTCTGGACCTATTAATAAACGCTCAAGGAACTTGTAAAACAAACCCCTTAAAGCAGCTATGTTTAGGTGGTAGGAGCTGTATTGTTGTCCTCCACTTGGAGTTATTCCAGTTGTGCATAATAGGAGTTGGAAGAATGTCTGGACAGAGCAGATAATATAAAATAACATTCCTCTATGGAAAGCTCATCAGCTTCTACCACGAGAAGGTGGATACTCATATCCAAAGAGACTTGGACCAGAAGTTGACTGGAAAGCAGCAGTAAGGAAAAGCTTCCACTCACATAGGTATCCTACCAAGCAAATGTATCTTGAGGGAAATATCTAAACACTCTTTTACACACAGAAAATACTTTTATATAGGTGTTATATGTTAACTGCTAAGAAAACTACCATGGAATCACTGTTTCTGATGAAACTTTTTCCTCTGGAAAACTCAAGCTCTCGGAAACTAGAATTTCACCTTAAATAACTCTGATACAGGGAAATATGGAAATAAGAAGGTTTATATCCTGTTCTGTTTGGGTAAGTGTTCTGAACATGATTCACACAATTTCCCTTGCTGTGTAGAAGCTCTTACTTGTGTCCCTGACCCAGCACTTAGGAGCATAACATGACAAAGTTCAAGGGCAGATTAAATGAGTCATTCCCTTGTAGAAACAGGAGTAAAACTACTTTCTCCTGCATAAGGATTTTAGCTGGCAAAGCCTGGTAGCAGTCAGAAAATGGATAACAGGCTTTCAAGAGGGAAATGTCAGACCTTTGGTCAAACACATTTTGACACCAGATTTTACAATGATCTGTATTTCTGTAAAATGAAGCTATAATATTAATAGATGACTTTATAGAGTCCCTCATGCTGGAACTGGTTTGTATTGGGTAGATAATATTCACTGAGTCAGAGGGCTACAAAGAAAGAGTGATGAACAGGAAAACTGTCTTTGAAAAGAAATAGTAAACGAAAGTTTCACTCCCATGAAAAATTATGGCATTTGATTGATTTATGATTTTTTCAAACCAAAGGGTTAATCTGGCTGTGAGGCACTCATCTGAAATCTTTACATTCTTGAGATTCAAGAAGCTCAAACAAGGTAAAGAAACAAGAGGAACTATATAAACTTAGTCCTGGTTGAGTGCTCAGCTCTGGTTACCATAGCAGTGTTTTATTTACCATACCTATGCTATTTTTCTGGATTTAAAGTAGAGAGAGAAGAATTGGAAGCCTCCTTTTCATTTTATACAGATATTTTTTAAAGCTACACTCAATAACGTGATTTCATTATTTGTGTTCCCTACATCACATTTCAAATCATGAATAAAATTGTCCCCAATCTAGAACCTAAATTGAATACAGCATAAAGCTAAAAATACACTCATCTTTCATTATGAAGGGCAAAAAATAACAGTATTAATAAAAGGACTGCAAGAGATGAAAGAGAGCTTTATTCCATTTCTCTCAAAAATAAATGATTTATTCAAGATGTGCATATTTTCAACTTACACGGTTTTCCTTGATGAATATTCCAATGTGTTTCTCCAAGTCCTGGTTTACTGAGCATGACAAGATGTTCGCACACTTTTTAGGGTAAGGAGAAATGCCAAGAATAGAGCTGAAGAGGCCAGATTTGTAATATGGTAGGAACAGTCTGGGAATTCCTAATTTCTCTCTAATTTGTTGGCAGCCAACACCAGATTTCCAGTAGAAAAAAACCTCCCATCTAGAACTCAAGAAGCTCTCCCATAGCTGAGAACATTATTCATGGGCAATGGAGGCCATGGTAACTCATCAAAGACTGCTTGGTGCCCACACAGACCCTTAAGAAACTTGAGCTCATTGATGTTTAGTAACTACAATAATCTAACTGAATCCCACAACCCCATGGTGGGGTTTGGATTGACCTCTTGGGATTATCTAGTCCAACCCCACTGCTAAAGCAGGATTGCCCACAGCAAAATTACATCAAAGAAGTTTTAGAATCTCTCCAGAGAAGGAGAGTCCAGAGCCTCTCTGGGCAGCCTGGTCCAGGGTCCCAGCACCCTCGCAGGAAAAGAGTTTTCACTCATGTTAAGATGAAACTTCTCATATTCCAGTTTGTGCCTGTTGTCCCTTGTGTTGTCACTGGATTCCACTGAAAAGAGTTTGGCCCCACCCTCTAAAGGGTGGGTTCTTTAGATGTTGATAAACATTGGGAAGGTACTCTCTAACTCTTCTCTTTTTCAGGCTACACAGTCCCAGATGTCTCAGCAATTTCTTATCAGAGAGATGCTCCAGTACCTATATCATCTTTGTATCCCTCAGTCAGATTTTCTCCAGTAGTTTTTTGTTTCTCCTGAACTGGGAAGCCCAGAACTTGACACAAAACTCCAGATATGGTTTCACTGGGGCACGGTAGTGGGGGTCACAGATCAATCTGCTCCTTCTTAATGCACCTTATCTTTCAAGGAACCAGGCAGATAATCACTAAAATCTGCAGACATCTAAACCATGAGACTCAGATGAGGCACACAGCTGTGGCTCAAGAAGACAACCTGCATGCTGGTGGACTAGAAATGGAATGGGGAATCAGACACAGAACAGCACAGGTCAGAAGGGATGCTCCAGAAATGCAAGACAAACATTTGGCATTAAAAATGTCCGTCCTCCTGACGTTATTGCCAGGAGGATGGAGCCAGACTCTTCTTGGTGATGCCTGATGACAGGACAAGGGGCGATGGGTGGAAAGTGAGGCATATGAAGTTTCATGTAAACATGAGGAGGAATTTTTTCACTGTCAGAGTGACAGAACTTTGGAACAGGCTTTCCAGGGGAGTTGTGGAGTCTCTCCCTCTGGAGATATTAAGAACCTGTCTGGGCATGTTCCTGTGTGATCTGGTATAAGAAATCCTGCTCTGGCAGAGGGGTTGGACTGGATGAGCTTTCGAGGTCCTTTCCAGCCCCTGACATTCTGTGACTCTGTGAAAATATGAGATAGGAAGAAGGGAGAGAAGACCAGTGAAACACACTCTACTTTTAGCTCCAGTAATCATTGAGTTATAGCAGTTCACTCTGTTTACCCTGGCAGATTGATTTCAGTAACAGCAACACTCAGCTCAGGGCACCTACTGCTGAAATGTGCCAAGTGCTTTACAATGGATATTAACATCACTGTAGTTACTTTCAGGACTGAGAAAGCACAGCCTGGAACACAGAAATGCTTTGCCTTATGTACCAGGCAAGTTCCTACAGCTAGAGTTCAGGCTTTCTTGGTCAAAATTGGGGCTCTCTTCCTTTTGCCTCCATGGTCTGGGAGCAGAAATGCTTTGCATGAACAGAAAAAGTAAAGAGATTTTGTCAATGAGCTGGGCTTCACCTCGGCATCTCTATCCACCTTGGTGTGCAATCACAAAAATCTGAGCTAGAAGGTACTGCAAGAGGCCATCTTCCAGCTTACAGAGGTAGACAAAAGCTTCTTTGCCTGGCAGCTGGTCCCCTTCCTGCTTGGTCCAGAATCAGAGTGATCTAAACCAAGATGTGCTCAGCTTCCTTGACATACATTATTTTCCCTCAAGAGGTAGACATTTCAAAGATCCCACAGACTACTCCTTGGATAGCCACTCTTGGATTTTAACACTTGTGAGCCTAAGGCTTGCATACAAGTATATCCTTTAAACTGAGATTGAACAGAAACAGAACAAGGATTTAAATATTACATTACACTCTTTGGACTGCAGAAAACAGAAATAAATCATAAATGCCTCAAAGCAAAACACACCAATAGAAGACACAAGAGATAGCATTTACACATGTACTCGTGCAAATCTTGCAGTGAGATCCTCACTGCAAAAATCACCTTCAGAGAGATGCAGAATAAAAAATACATCACAATTAGTACAGTAACCATTCAATACATAATTAAAAAGCTCCATCAAAAGAATAGCTTTATGGATAAATTTAATGGTCCAGAAACATCAGGAAAATTCTTCCACACTCTGGTGCTGTGTAAGAGGGAAGGTGTCCTGCTGTAGATTCCAGCAAGAATAGTGTTGATAGCGCACTGATGATATAGTTTTGAAAAATAGTGTTTATACTAAGTCAAGAACTGTTCAGCTCCTCGTGCCCTGCCACAAAGAAGGTTGGAAAAGCACAAAAAGTTGAGAGGACATACAGGTAGGACAGCTGACCCCAACTGGCCAAAGGGATATTCCACATCATAAAATGTCATGCCCAGTGTATAAATTGGGAGGAGATGGCCAGGAAGGGCAGATCGCTGCTCAAGTGTCAATCAGTGGATGATGAGCAATTGCACCATGCAGCTCTCATTTGTCTTGGGCTTTATTTCTCTTTTTGTTATCTTCCTTTTCACTACTATAATTCACATTATTATTATTATAGTGTTTTATTTCCATTATTAGTCTTTTTTATCCCAACTCTTGAGTTTTACTTGTTTTCCCTTCTCATCCCCATCCCACCAGGGAAGAGTGAGTGTCTGTATGTGGCTCAGTTGCTGACTGAGGTTAAACCACAACAGGGCCAAACACAATCTAACTCTCTATGTTCGGGGAAGTAACTTAGAAGTTGTTACATTATCTGTTGCAGGGGAAACTAACCTAGGATACCCAGAGGAATGGCAGATGCCTCATTCCTGGAACCATTCCAGGTCATGTTGGTTAGGGCTCTGAGCAATCCATTCTAGTTGAAGATCGCAGAATCATACAGAATTAACCTTGAGGTCATCAAGTCCAACCTATCACCTAATACCTTCTAATTAAGTAAACCATAGCACTAAGTGCCTCATCCAGTCTCCTTTTTTAAACATCTCCAGGGATGGTGACTTAACCACCTCCCTGGGCAGCCCATTCCAATGCCAATCACTATTTCTGTGAAGAACTTCCTAAATCCAGCCTAAACCTGCCCTGGTGCAGCTTGAGACTGTGTCCTCTTGTTCTGTCACTGGGTGCCTGGGAGAGAAGACCAACTCCTACAACCTCCCTTCAGGTAGCTGGAGAGCAATAAGGTCTCCCCTGAGCCTCCTCTTCTCCAGGCTGAATGACAAGATGTCCCTGCTAACTGCAGGGGGTTGTACTAGATGACCTTTAAGGTCCCTTCCAACTTAAACCAGTCAATAGCTCAACAAACAGAATGGGTAGTTTGCTGAGCATAGCAAGACCTACACTGCATGTACTTAACCATATCAGTGACCCTGAGCTGTCTGAAGGGACTGATACCAGCCTTCTGACCACTTGTCCCAAGACAGAATTGATTTTAATCCTTTCCAAACCACATTCCTACTCTCTGCTCTCTAGAGTCTAACAAAATTCTAGCATCCATGTTTCCTGGAAAACAGCTATTAGTAAAACAGTGACTAGTGATCACCTTGTCCCAAACTTTCTCGTGTCATAGAATGGTTTAGGTTGGAAGAGACCTCAAAGATCATCCAGTTCCAAGCCTTTGCCATAGGCAGGGACACCTCCCACTAGAACAGGTCACTCAAGGCCTCATCCAGCCTGGCCTTGAACACCTCCAGGGAGGGAGCAGCCACAACCTCCCTGGGCAACCTGTGCCAGTGTCTCACCACTCCCACTGTAAAGAACTTCCTCCTAACATCCCGTTAAAAATCTCCCCTCTGTCAGTTTAAACCCATCACCCCTCATCCTGTCATTACAAGACTTTGTGAATAGTCCCACCCCAGCCCTCCTGTAGGTCCCCTTCAGATATTGGAAGGCTCCATCTTCATTTATTTTGGGCAAGTTTGTTAAATGTCTTTGTAAACCTCTCACACTCAACTAGCTTGTTTCCATTTTATCTTTCTTTTGAATTCTGTATGCCTGCCAGGATATTTTATGGAAGCCAATGGTTGCTGTAACTGGAAAATAAATCTCACGATGTCAAATATTTGCTCCACAAAACAGGGCCGCAGCAAGCACAAAGGTCAAACTGTAACAAGAAAAAATGAGGAAGGAAGAAGGGTTTTTCTTTCTGCCTCCTTCTCTGTCTGCCTTCCCACCAGCAGGGTCTACAGTTATCACAGCTACCTGTTCTCTGAGTGAGTGATTTTGTGGTTTGATATCTTAAAGGAGGAAAAAAAAAAAAAGAAAGTACTAAGAGCTTCAATGCTAAACCTTACAGAGACACTCAATAAAAGGAAGACAGTGAAATCAGTTAATTTGACTCAATTTTGGGTATTTTTTTGTATTTATATGAATCCTCATTAACCTACTGATATTATTTAACACATACACTCAATTGACGTATCAAATGTTGAAATCAAATGTTTTGTCAGTTCTGGAGTGAAACAGCAAGTCTGACATTTTAGAATTCCCGCTTCCCTATTTTAAAAGAAAATATTTGCCCAATTCACAGATGTACTTTGGGTTTTCCATTTTTTTCCCCTGCTTTTAGAAGAATTAATATTTATTTAAAGGTTGCACCTGTTATGATACCACAATCAATCAGCAACATCAGATCACATATGCAATCACAAGTAACTGCATCACAACAAAACAAAAAAAAAAAAAAAGAAAGAAAAAAAAAAAAGAAAAAAAAAAAAAAAAAAGGAGTTAAAATTTACTACTGATCGGTTTCACTGCTTGTGTTTTCCTCCTGCCCAGAGATGAAGTAGCAAAAGGCAGTGGCAGCACATGGACCTCAAGGTGGTAAAGCCCGAGCAGACTTTGCAGACATGTTCTCAGCAATCACAGTGAATATTTTTCTAAATGTGGTTTTAGGATAAGGTAAAACAGAAAGAAGGTATCTTTCAGTTCTAAGCTGAGATGAAAACAGTGTTTTCCTCCTAGCTCTAATTTCTTTATTCATGGCAATTGCCTATAAATTTAAGTCCATTAAATAATTAAAATAATATTGCCCAGAACTAAATTTACCATAAGAACATCCAATGAAGCCCCATCTGTTCAAGAGGAGAATGCTAATGAAGACTGAAAAAGGCAGTTGCACTTTTATTTTGGTTTCAGTTGCTCTTTTCATCTATTCAGAAATTGCAAATGAGAGAACAGGAATAGACTGCCAGCATGTTGCACTCATGGCCAAGACCTCCCCAGCCAAATATCTCACTTTTCCCTGTGGGTTTTTCCAGCTTTTAGGAGACCTCTCTTATTACCGTTCCCACAGTAATATTTTGCAGTTTGGCTTCTGGCTTACATCCTCATCTCTCAAATGTCTTTGCCTGCTAGCCCACCTCAAACACAACCCATTTTAGAACACTAATTAAGGTTGGACTGTGGTGATGCAAAAACTGCATCTCTGCTGGGAACTCTTCTATACACTAAAAAACGCTGGTGTGGTTTGTTTTTAAAACACATAAACCTTGTTGGGTCTGGAGCTCTGTTCTCAGACACAAGAAGGCCACACTCCTAGTCAGATGCAACTCTGGAAAGTCCTGCTGGAGGGAAGATTGTTAAGCTGCATCTCTAGAGAGTCTCTGAGAGATGGCTATTAAAATATTACTTTAGAACTAGGAGGGCAGGTTGGCAACTGCTGTGGATCTGGGGAAGGGGGTTATATTGGCTACTGTGGTATAGTTGGGCATCTGAAGATAGCATAGCAGTAGGCCTGGGAGCAGCATTTGCTAGTTATCCTTCATATTCTTTTTTATGAGAAAAGGCTGAGAGATTTACCCTGGAGAAGAGCAGCCTGAGAGAGTATCTTCTCAATGCTTATCAATATCTGAAGGGCAGGGGTCAAGACTCTTTTCAGTGGTGCCCAGGGACAGGATGACAGGCAATGGGCACAAACTGGAAGCCCATCTGAACATGAGGAAAAATGTATTTCCTTTGAGGGTGCTGGAGCCCCGGATCAAGCTGCCCAGAGGTGTTGTGGAGTTTCCTTCCCTGGAGAGATCCCAAACCCTCCTGGATATTACAGTCTTGGGCATCCTGCTCTGTGTGACACTGCTTTGTCAGTGTGGTTGAACTAAATAATCCCCAGAGGCCCTTCCAACCCCCACCATGTTGGGATTCTGGCATTCTCTATTGTCTACTTGAACTACAAATGGCACTTGTCATTACCTCTCTCTTCCAAGCAGCTTTTGGGCCCAGCATGCTGGATTCCAGTCCTGGATGAAATTCTTGCTGTAACTCAAACTACAGTAATAAGCAACTACGTACAGCAGATTTTGTTAATGTAAAGGAAAAAAAATTAGGTGCCTGTCTTGGATTTTGCCCCTGGCTTTGCCTCAAGCTAAAATACATGCTAAGTGAGCTTGAACTAATAATGTCATCTTTGTGATTGCTAATGATTTAATTAAATGACTGTAGTTACATTGAAATAAATATCTGAATCTCACTTTGTGAAGTACAAAAAATTGTTTTAATTAAACCTGATTACAGAAGCCATCTAAGGAAGCATTCTCTTTAGTACTTCTGCAGTGAAATGCAATCCATTAATCACTTTGATCTTCACATTTGAAATAGTACAAAAAATAAGTGCCCGTAAAAGGATTTGTTGTCATGTTCTATGGTATGAACACAATCTTAATGGGAAATTATAGATTAGAAACGAAAGACTATTGAAGCTCAAAATTCAATACTGCTGTATCTTCAGAAATAGGTAACTCTCCCTGTGCATGTGCAATCGCTCACATTTTTTTTTTACAGACAATGGCAGAATTTCATTTTGAGAAGAAAATATAAGAATATTGTTGTGTGCTCTGCGCAACTACAGTTGCTGTGGGAACCACCACAGTGAATTTCCATACAGTTGTGCTTGTATCTGCCAAACAGGGAAATTAGCTTCCAGCATTCATAGAATCATAGAATGATTTAGGTTGGAAGAGACCTCAGAGATCATCCAGTTCCAACCCCCTGCCACAGGCAGGGACACCTCCCACTAGATCAGGTTGCTCAAG
>VWZI01023520.1:185384-274694 GCA_013396835.1 Psilopogon haemacephalus
GGGGGAGAATCACCTCCCTTGCCCTGCTGGTAATGCCTCTCTTAATGCAGCCCAGGACACAGTTGCTGTCTGAGCCGCGTGTGCACACTGCAGGCTCATGTTGAGCTTCTCATCCACCCAGACCCCCAGGTCCTTTTCCTCAGAGCTGCTCTCCAGCCACTCACCACCCAGCCTGGATTTGTGCTTGGGATTGCAGCGACCCAGGTGCAGGACCTTACACTTGGCCTTGTTAAATTTCATGAGGTTAGCCTGGGCCCACCTGTCCAGCCTGTCCAGGTCCCTCTGGATGGCATCCCTGCCCTCCAGCAAGTCAACTGTGCCACACAGCTTGGTGTCATCTGCAAACTTGCTGAGGTTGCACTCGATTCCTCTGTCCATGTCGCTGACAAAGATGTTCAACAGCACTGGTGCCAGCACTGACCCCTGAGGGACGCCACTTGTCACTGTTTCATTCTTATGTTTGGTTTTTCAAAAACAAATAAATAAATATCCATGACAGTAGAACCTCAGATTCAAATAAACACACTACTCAACTCTAGCAATGTGGAGTTTTTTTCCATTGTTAACAGGTCTCCACCAAAAATATCTGCCACTTAAAATAATTTAATCTCTTTGACACATTGACCTAAATTTCTGAAACCTGAGGTTTCTACCTGGACTGACATGCCTCAGTGCATTAGAGTTACTGGAAAAAACATATGGCATGTGTGCTGGAACACTCTGATTCTGCAAGGGTTGCTGCATTCCTTCTACTGCTATTAGGAGACTCTGTGGAACGTAACAGTTGTAAGATTTTACTACTAAGCCCTTCAAATCTGGAACAGCTTTACCCTCTGTACAGTCTCCTTTCTACAGGATAGCTACTCTTGACAAAGGCTTAGAAAGTTGTGTACAAGACACTATGAAATGAAAGAAAGGATATTTTCACAGATGGTTTGGGTTGGAAGGGACCTCCAAAGTTCTTCTAGTCCAGCCTCCTCTGCAGTAAGCAGGGACATCCTCAACTAGATCAGGTTGCCCAGATGGCTGTTGAGCCTGACCTTGAATGTCTCCAGGGATGGGGCCTCAACCAGCTTCCAGGGCAATCCATTTGTGTTCCACTGCCCTCATGGTAAAGAACTTGTTCTTAAGACCCAATCTAAACCTACTCTTCTCTGGTTGAAACCATTGCCTCTCATCCTATCATTATAGTTCTTTGTAAACTCTCCCTTTCCATCCTTCTTCTAGGCTCTCTTCAGGTACTGGAAAGTCACTGTTAGGTCTCCCTGGAACCTTTTCTTCTCCAGGCTGAACGGTCCCACCTTCTCCAGCTGTCAAAACAGGAGAGGTGTTCCAACCCTCTTGGCCTTCCTCTGGACCCTCTTCATCAGGCCCATGTCCTTCCTTTTATTCAATTATATCTAGAGACCAATTCCTGAATGACTTGTCCAAAGATATTCTATGCTGAACTGAATGATGTGCCTGTGTATGGGGCTGTATATATGATCAGTCTGTGGCTTCTGTTACACTCTCATGTGCTACTTGCCTGAGTTTTGAGTGCTCTTCCCCTGCTGTACATGTCATGGTTCCACATCTGGAAGACCTACATATCTCTCACGTACCTAAAGCACATAATCTCCCTGATACTGAATTCTGCTCAAGCTGTCCGCAATTATTTCCACAGCTACAGACTATGGCTGGATGCTGAGTAACCACGCTGCATCCTAAACATGCACATCTACAGACAGAGCCAGCTGAGAGCTCTTTTCATCTTAAACAGTAGTAAAAGCAGCTGGTGACCTCAGACAACCTTCATTTTCTGCAGATATGACAAACAGAACTTTCAGGAAAAAGAAGGGAACGAGGGCCTTCTAACACACTATACAAATAAAAGCGAAACTTCAGACTTGAGATATGATCTCCCTTGGTGTAAACTTCTGTTCACACCAGTCTAGACTTCAATTTAGGCCCTAAAAGTCCAGCCCAAGACTTCCCTCTCTGGTTAACAGTGATCAGATGAGGTCCTGCAGAAGGAATGAAACATTCCTACTGTTGTCCTCGTGGTTTCTGACATGTGGAATCCACCTTGGCATATTCCCTCCAGCAGTAAGATTCTGCTTTAGTTTCCTGATTCACTGGTAACAGAGATTTGTGCTGATTACATCTTGAACATTTGTTTTGTCCTTCTTTCTGCTGCAACTCTGCCTCACTGTTAAGAGTCCTGCCAAACGTTTAAGACCTAGATACTAAAGTATCTAGTTAATATTTTTCCTAGTGAGCACATCCAAATCAGACCGTTAAAACACAGAAAAGACTTACTGGCAAACAAAATCAAACCCCTGCAGGCATGCACCCTCTTCTATGACTCCTCTACTGACATCATCAAGTGAAGCTGGCAGATATGACAGCACAGCAAAATGACATCATTTATAATCTAACTTTAGGAATTTTGTGTGGTCTGATTGATGCTGTGTTTTAAAATAAGAAACAACACAAAATAACCTCAACCAAGAAACCTTCATACAGACAGTGTCTCACTGACAAGAGATTTTACCTTTTCCTGCATTTCACTGCTATGCTGTTGCCACCTCTCTGAAGACATGGCAGAAGATGTTCTAGACATTTCCAGGATCCTTCTGTTGAGCTTTGCATTAGCCTGATATCCTCTTGACAAAAACTAATTAACCACTTCCTCCCAAAACATTAACTTCTGACATGGCCATGGCTTTGAAATCGTTTCCTTTGTCCTTGCTCAGCCTTTCCAATGACTCTTGTTAATTAAATCAGCCTTCCCATACCAGAGCAGTCCTTATCTGTTTGAAAAAACCTCCATCTTCTGCCCTTCCCACCACAGACTGAAACCCCATATGATGTTTATTATCATGCAGCATGTGTTAGCTGGAGTTGGCTGGAAGCTCAAAGGAGTTAACTTGAATGCCATACTGGCATTCACACTGGCAGATCTCCAGTTCCTTCAACACCTGCAAACCACATCCTCCCTCAGACAGGATGCTTGTTCCACCATTCCCTCCAGGAATACCAGCTGCTGAATGTATTCCTGCTTTTCCCTTATATTACAGGTATACAATGTGGTCATACACAGCCCTTATATTACAGATATACAATGTGGTCATACACAGAAGCAAGGCCTCTTTGAAGCTTTCCAGCTGAATAACTTTGAACTGTTGAAATCTTACTCATTTAACTCAGCACAGTCTCTGTGTTCCTAGAACAAGACCTTCTGGAACATATTTACTCTTAGTTAAGGGCAAGTATGGCTGCAGATTTTCATTCACCTTCCAACAGGAGAATCAGGGCTTCATCTTGTATTTTGAGGAAGCAATGAATTCACTGAAAGATACAGATTTAGGTCAGACAATGTGACTCAAAATTTTAATTTGTTGAGCAGTTTTGAAAAAAAATTACTGCAAGGGAGGAATAAGAATGTTTAGGAAATAGAGTTTTTACATCAAAAAGAAACAATTTGATACATTAAAATAAAGTTAAACACTTGCCCTTGTTTCAGTCATCTGTTTCACCGCCTCTCAAAATAATTCAACTGAAAGTCTGAGGGGGTTGATTTTGGTTTGGAATTTAATTTTTTTTTTCCCCTCCAATTTAATCAGTAAACTGAAAGCTCATCACTTATGACAGCTCTGCCCAGCCTTCTTCACTGTTGTTGAAAACAAGGAAATACTTGTTCTGAAATTTCCAAACTCAGTGTTAGCTTGCATGCCTCTGACACTATATTGTCTTCTCTTTTTTTCTCAATTGTAGCAGTCTTGCCATTGAAGGGTTTCCTTATGACCTGAATCTGCTCCCTCTGAAGGTGGTGCATTCCCCCTAAAGAGAACTAGTTTATCTGGTTTAGCCTGAAAGACACTCACAGAGAGAAAAGGGAGAGTTCCAAAATCATTCCAAGCCTCATAGTTTAATGGTCTTCCATTATTTATCACAATTGCAGCTTTCTAGTATTTGAAAGACACACATAGCATAGTGGGAGAGAGACTTGTTACAAAGGCATATAGTGACAGGATAAGGTGTAATGGGGTCAAACCAGAAGAAGCCGGATTTAGACTAGATATCAGGAAGAAATCCTTCTTCATCACAGTGTTGAGGCACTGGAACAGGTTGCTCAGAGAAGCTGTGGAGTCTCCAAGCATGGAAATGTTCCAAGTCAGGTTGGATGGGGTCTTAAGAAACCTGGTCTAGCAGGGAGCGTCCTTGCCATTGGCAGGGAATTAGAACCAGACAATCTTCAAGCTCCCTTTCACCAAAAACATTCAGTGATCCTTCGATTACAGCCCTTAGATGTATTGACATTGTAAAGAGTAAAAGAGCAGCTGAGGCAGAGATATTGCTGCATTAGTGTTCAGCAAGAATGGCAAACCCAGAATGCTTCCTCTTAGAGGACACTGAAATAACCTCTATCATTCAATTAGCCTTAACAAAAGAGGTGCCTGGAATTAGAGAGTCACCTGAATTTCAAGTTTAAACAGCTCTTTATATGCACTATTAGGTTAGTTTAACAAGTAATTATAATTATTGAGAGAGCAGCTGCTCTATTAAAGGTGAAGGAGGAATCATCACAGCTCCAACTATGAATAGAATTCGGTAGTTAATGAAATGTATTTACCCAGTGCTCTGTCCCCTTTTAAAGTTAATTTTACAGTTAAAATGCAGCACAGCAATGCACTCAGATGTGTTTCAGGCAGAAAGATGACTGGTTTATGCTAAGCTTATTTATTTATTTTTAATCTGACAGTATGACTAACTCCTAGGAGTGAAAATACAAAGCATTAAAAAATAGTATTAAAACAAATAATGTGCAGCACAACTTCAATTTTCAGAACGTGGTACCTAAGATGATTATTCACTTTGTATTTCAACTCCTGGATAATCTGAGCAGTGTCAGGAATTTCTCTATCTGACTAAAATCTGCTGAAGATAATTTTAGATTCAGAAATTTAAAGCTCCATACACCTCCTGAAGTTAAGTGTGCTGGAGGAGGTCCAATTATTCTTAACTCTTTGGAATGAGAATTCTAACAGCAGGATTTCTGTCTGCTTCAAACCAGAGCTTTGTCAAGGCCCCAATAACTGAACAACCAAGACTCTTAATTAGTATTTACATTAGGGTAATTAAAATTTTTGCCCCTATCTGAGTCTTTAATCAAATCTAAAGGAAAGAAGCAGCAATTCTTCAAGCAAAATGAATGGTATACTGTATCTCAAATTATGTGAAAGGAAAGTTCATTTGTCTCTGGAACACAGCAATGTATATTTGTTAACCCTCTCATTGCGAAATTTGCTACTTCCAAATAAGTAGGCAGAAGCAAAAAAACATTGAAGGATATGGCAGAGGGCTGGAATCATTAGGTATCCTAAATCAGTGCAAAATACAATATATATGGTCCATACCTATGGCTAAAAGGAGAGAAGGGCTTACATATCTGAATGCAGTTTGCTATATCATGAGTTCAAGGGATGATTTTTTTACTAAAACATGTTCTGTAGCAAGGCCTTGCTCCTCATTATCATTGCCACCTCCTTGCTAATGTATGCTGTTAGAAAGGAAGAACTATATCATGTTTCTTAGGTAGTGGGAAAAGCCTCTTTTAATATTTAAAAAGACAAATATTTATAGCTTGTCTGATTGTGGGCTTCTTGGTGAAGCAACTCTGGCAGATGGTTCTGCTGCCACCATTTACACCTTTATGAAATCATCTCTGATTTCACTAGAAGTTACAGGACGTGCCTGAAAGTTTAGTGGTCACTCAGTGATGGCACTCACACACTCGGCATGGCGACAGAGCCAGGAAGAAGAGCTCAAGCAGCTACACCTCAGCTCATGTCCAGGACCATAAGTCACTTAACAGAGCTTGCTGGGCACCATCAGCCACCCCTCAGGCTGTCCACAGAATCCTCATGCACCATAAAATGTTGCAGAACTGAGGCAAGGCTGCTGTTCTAAATCCATCTCAATTTGGAAAACATTATGTTTGTGGACCAGTAGTCTTCTGTGAACATGCACATATATGGAGAAGGGAAGGAAAATGCCAGCCACAGAAAGGGTAACAAAAGAAATGGCTTTTGTATACAAGCTTGAAATGACATCTGCAAATGTTTTTAATCAGGATGACTGAATGATCTTCTTGCTACATACTCTCTTGGCAGGATGCTTTTAAAATAATCTAATAGTGTAAATAATATGGCTTTCCTGAACAAGACTGATCTCAACCCTGCCAAATACACCACTCAATATGCACTCTGTGCACTCCAGAAATGTGGTGGCATGCCTTTTTTTTTCTTTTTGTTGTTGTTAACAAAAGCTCTTATTTGAGCCAGTAGCATGATCTCCAAACTGAATTCAAGAGCATAATAAAATAATTGACTCAAATTCCTCTTTCAGCTAACATATTCTTCATGAAGACAGAATAAATTGTCATTGAGTAAATATGTAACAAAATATCCTGAGCTAAGCCTCTGCACTTCATGCTGGAGTGGATTAGTATGTGCTCACAAGTTCTGGTCTGCTAGTAGAGCTGTCGACTGAATGTTCAGCTCTATATGAGAAGAAATACTATCTTGAAATGCTGGAGCTGTTTACTAAGCTAATGTGTATCTATTACTTAATTCTGTCCCTAATGAATGTGAGCCTAACCAAAGTGAAATTAATTTAAAGCAAATGAAGAGCACTACTGATTTGTAGCATAAGTTTATGACCAATGCCACCTGATAATGAAAACCACCCTAAATGGCAGTACAATCATTCCAGCTTTATATCACTGTTAATAACAGGTAACTGATCTTAACATAAGTTTTCTACATCTGTGAGCAGAAACTTCCCATCATCCCGTTAATTTTCTACAGAGATATTATTTTGGGAAGGACAAGCATTGAAGAGTGAATGGGTGTTCTAAGAAAAAAGCAGATTGTCAACAGCCATATTAAGTTTGAAATATGGGAATAAAATAGCTAGTTACAGTAGACAATAAAGAAATGTCTCCAATAGAAGTGACAAGGACAGGGCAGAAGCAGAGGACTCCAAAGTGGCATGGCACAAATCAGATGGAAGTAAAACATGGAAGCATGTCCCCTAGTCTAGAGCTGGGAGAGAAATTGAATGCAATTCTGTACAGCAAGGTTTTCATCCTTTGATCAAAATACAGAAAAGAATAAAGAATGAAGTTTAACAAATCCTGTTCTCCATGACTGAACAACAACATGCTCCTTTCTCCCTGTTCTTCACCTCTTCCAGCACCTTAAGTGACCTTTCTTAAGTGCTTTAGCTCTACTGGGAAGGGTGTGCATGTAAAATACTATCTCAGAATACAGCAACCTTATTCTATTTTTGTTGTTGCAAAATGAGAAAGAATATTACCTGTCTTCCTATTTGAAGCCATATAATACTACAATTGCTACACAGATGAACATGGAGATCCTTTCAGTTGTAAATAAAATGAACCAAAAATCACTGAAAAACACAGAATCCAACTGTAAAGATAATAATCAAGTAAGATACTTTTATTACTGGGAGTGATTGAGTAATTTGATGTTTTGTTTCCTGTCTTAACTAAGGTAAAATTCTATCTGTGATACATTGAAATGTTTTGCATATTGCTATAATAAAATAAAACCTTAAATGTAAGGAGTTTTTGTTTGCTGTATGGGAAAAGAACTAGGATGCCATCCAGATATTGATTAATAAGATTCCTTGCAGGTATAACTCCTGGTGTGTAAAACAATCACAATTTTATTTTCACAGAATCACAGAATGTCAGGGGCTGGAAGGGATGTCCAAAACTCATCCAGTCCAACCCCCTTGCCAGAGCAGGATCACATATACCAGATCACACAGGAATGTATCCGGGCAGGTTTTGAATATCTCCAGAGAGGGAGACTCCACAATCCCCCTGGGCAGCCTGTTCCAGTGTTGTCACCTTGACAGTGAAAAAATTCCTCCTCATGTTTAAATGAAATGTCCTATGCCTCAACTTCCACCCACTGCCCCTTGTCCTGTCATTAGGCATCACTGAGAAAAGTCTGATTCCATCCTCCTGACACTCACTCTTTACATATTTATAAACATTGATGAGGTCACCTCTCAATCTCCTCCAGGCTAAAGAGCCCCAGCTCCCTCAGTCTCTCCTCATAAGAGAGATGATCCATTTGCTTAATCATCTTTGTGTCCCTCTGCTGGACTCAATCAAGCAGTTCTATGTCCTCCTTCAACTGGGGAACCCTGAACTTTTGAAAAGTATTTTTGTTTAGGAGCATTTTCTGTGTGCAGACATAGGGCTGTTCCACATGGATGCCAAGAAACCTACCTAACCTGTGTTTCTAAATCACCGTTTTTAAAGCCTATGGAAAAGCTGTTGTGCTTTGCCTTCCAATGCAGTATGAGAACAGTGAATTGCATCTGCTGTAGCTTGAAGAAAGAAGAGTCAAACAAAAGGAGGTGGTATTCATTTTCATTTGTATTTGTTTAGGACAGGAGCCTGACATGAAATTTGTGAAAATATTTGATGACGTGTCGGAGGAAAGCAGCTGGAGCACTAGCGGAGGAAATAGAATTCAGTGGTTACATTTGTCACAGATGATAAAAATTCCATTAGATGCTGGGGAATTGGTCTGTGTTCTTATTTTTTTTCCACTAATTTTTTTTCTTCATAAGAAAACCTTGCTTACCATGGTAATGAGAAGAGAGAAACCTTGTCTACTTCTGGGAAAAAAAGAAGTAGTAGTGTTCTACATTTAAATCATCTTGCTGCCCCAGTGTTTCTTATTTATCTAATCCTGAGTGCCATAGTGTAAGCATTTGCTTTCCTAATAGGTTTTCCTATGCCTGGCATAGTCTTTGCCTCTGACATTTGGGGATTTGAGGTTTACTTTTCTGGCTCTTACTACAGTGCCATGCACATCCAAGTTCTCTAGAGTCATACAGGCAGAAAATATTGCAATACCTAGATCACAAAATCATGGAACGGCTTGGGTTGGGAGGGACCTCCAAAGGTCATCTAGTCCAGCTGCCTCTGCAATAAACAGAGGCACGCTCAACTAGATCAGATTGCCCAGAGCCTTGTCAAGCTTCAATATACCTTGAAGAATAGGGCCTCAACCACTTCCCTGGGCAACCTCTTCCAAAGTTTCACCACTCTCATAGTAAAGAACTTGTTCCTAAACAAGCAGCAGCATCTTGGTCTAGATTTCACACAAGACTTAGTGCCCTATATATATGACATCTGCCTTTTAATGCTTTTACATTCTAAAGAGCTCAATATCAGGCAGTCTGAATTATTATTTCCTGGCCATTTTCAGCACTCAATTTTTATCCTTGACAGCCTTTGAAAAGTGTCTCTGTTCTGCCTGCACAGAAGCTCACAATCTGAGGCTCCATTAAAATTTTCTCGTTGAGAGACTCAGTGGTGTCCTACATGGACTTTGCTTCAGTTGTATTAAACCTGGAAAGCATCCAGTTCACTTGAAAACCGTATTTCACATTTTTCCTTTCTTAATATTCACTAACTGCAGGACAATAAGCTTCCACCATCAGAAAAAAATACTTCAGGCCTTAATTTCTGGGAAATTTAATCATAAAAGATAACTTTGACTGACATAAGATAAGTTTTGAGGTTTATGATAGGTTTTTATCTGGTCAGACATGAATTTACTCACATCTGTTTTATTTCTCTTGTCTTTCTCCTTCTCTTCAGGTATTAATGCATAATAGAGGTGGTATAACAAGGTCTTTTCTTCCAAAGATCAAAAAAAAGATGTTTAAAATAGCTGACAGATCCACAATTCAGCCACTTAGAAGAAACTGATGCAGTAAACTTCCACCTGTCTTAGTTTTCATACCAAAACCAACATGGGATTTTAAACACAATCCTGAATTTCTTCTGCTTATCCTCCAGCCTTGCTGGGTGAGAGGCAGACCCAAAACATTTGACTTCTGGGCTGAAATTTGTAGCTTTACCAGTTCAGCACATAAAGGCTGATGCTGGAAAGTTTTCAGGAAGAGTCTCAGACACCAGTCTGTACAGTGAGAAGTTTTTATAACCTTGGAGAGATGGATAATACTTTGTTTCTGCTAGCAAGTGTGGTCTGGGATAAAACACTCCCAGATTAATTCATAGGACAATTAGCCTGGGGAGAACCCCTTAACCAAGGCTGACTCAATTATTGAAATCACTAAGCACACTTTTAACAGTGGATCTGGAGGAGACAAAAAAATGTGATCAAATTAAACCAAAGCTGGTGTTTCTGCCAGCTCTGACTCAATTCAGTTGCTAACCAACCAGGGGATTGATAGTGGATGGATAGGATCAGTGCTCACACAAGAACAGTCAGCACCCATACCCACATACCTCATATGAAGGAATTAGGAACAAACTCAAATGAATGAAGAAGCACTAGTAATGACCCAGACCAGCAAGCATTCCAGGAAATATTTAATTTGGCTTTTAGTCAATATGCAGAGCACAAAATCCTACTGGCATTTCTGAGTCATGGTTTACAACTAACCTTCCACTTATAATTGAGATATTCTGAAAGGATTTTTTTCTGCCCTTGGACACATACAAGGAAAACTCGCAAGAGCAAATGTTCTATCTACAATTTCAGCAGAGAGCTGCAGGGATGTAATGAAGGACTAAAAACCCAAACCCTTAGAAAATGTTTCCACAAAGATTCCTTAGGGTCCTTGGCTGTAGCTAGCATGCTGGAAAGGACATGTACACTCTTTATAGCTGACTGGTTTTGAGATATACTGACGTGGATTTACTCACAAAATTATCATCATCTGTAACTGAAAGAGTTTCTAAATTTTCCACATCAGGTAAAAGGCCTTGAATTCCCTCTAAGGCATTCCAAGTGTTTTCCCAGTATTTATGTTTTCATCATTGGTTCTTTATGTTGCTCTCAGAGTGCAAGCAGAGTAAAGACACTAGTGATGGTGTTAAGATGATTTCTGAAGAAAATTGCTAGCCACATTGCTAGATTCCTTGGTTAGCAATCCCCACAGAAAAGAAAGATGCATGTCCCTGTACAGCCAGGGAGCTCAGACAAATTATCTGAATGGAAGGAACATGAAAAATGAGGAATAATTGCCCAGAACAATACTGAACCACAGAGATGGTCCTGGAGAACAGACTGAGGCAGGAGTGCTCAGGCAATCTGGAACAGAATTTAGCACAAACTTTCATTTCCTATATAGCAGCATCTTTTAAAACATTGCTCTGGAGGAATGAGTCTCACAGTATTTCTAGCAAGAAATGGAGAGGTCAAGAGGTTTTAAACATCTTCAAGGAAATTAATCTCCCTGTATTCTGCAGCTCTATAGAAACCAGAGACCCAGACCATCCTTATCACAGGCTGTGCTCAGAATTGGAAAGCAAACGCTTGAAGCCCACCCACCTCTCCCTGTTGATGGTACCAGTGAGCATTCAACACCCTGAGCAGAACGTGAGATGGTAAAATAAAAACATCAGGTGAAATTACAGGAATATAGAGAAATCTGTAGAGTTGTAACCCTGCACCAAGGATAAACTACTGGCTCAGAATCCTGCACCACAATTAAATGAACACTCTGTGTTTAAACACAAAGTGATCTGATGCCTCTCAGTAGGCATGAAGCACCTCTTATGCCATCATAAATGCTGAGTAGCTAGATTCTGTCAGTTGCCTGTGATTCATGACCTCATCTATTCTTACACAGAAACTTGTAATACACCACTTTATGGTCTCCTAGTCCCAGCTCTATGGCTTACATCATACTTAATATGTAGCAACCACATTTTGCATCTGAACCTTAAAATATCAACATGTCTGAAGAATTTTTTTTTCTGCTGAATGTAAATAGAAATTAATTATTTGCCTCCCCTAGTTGTAACTCTCATCCCCCCAAACTTTCGTAATCACAGTAACCACCTCCTCCTTCCAACTGCTGCAGCTGATGAAGGGCTAGCCATGAAATAATTTTAAGGCATGCCAACACTGAATAAATAGAATACACTTTAGAAAACCCATGGCTAAATCCTAAGACCAGAGTCAGCATGTCTATGCAGTCCAGTGCCACATGGATTTGTTTTAATCCAAATTAGCCGTCTTGGAGTGGCTAATTAGCTCCATGCAAATATTGTACACAATACACAAACCTATCCTGAACCCTTCACACATATTTGTCTCATTTTTTGTTTAGTTTCATCTGTGGAGTTCAACATGAGCACAGTCAGTGTGGCGTCTCTTCACACCAATAGCCATACAGATCAACCATGGCCCTGAAACAAGAAGACACACTCTTCAGATCCATTTAATTGTTCTGCTGTTGGGCTTTGTACCTCTTCACTTGTCTCAACCAAGCCTAACATTCCATTTTGCGCCTTGGGAACTGATTTTTCTCTGATATTCTGCAGTATCAAACCATGATCTAATAGCAAGAGTATCAAATTTCTTATTTCCAGCACTTACTGAGGTGATCTGACACCACTCCTCTTCTTGTTCATTCTAGCCTCGCTGTTCCACATGATGCCTCTTCTTTCTTCTCCACCAGCTGCTGCTGGAGGACATAGTTAGGTTGCATAATGCCAAATCCATACAGATACATCCTGAGAAAGTTTGACTCTAGGAGCATGATGCTTTAAATGGTCTGTCTTTTTTAATCAAAGTGAAGTGCACTTTACTTCATCTAAATCATTTCATCCTCTCACACAAAAATGTCACCTCTGTCCTCTTCAAATTCCATTAGCTTTTTACCCTAAATTTTACATTCATTACCTTATGTTCCCCCCCTCTAAATTTCACCTCTTTCACATCTAACTTACCTGAGGTTTTCTCTCCATGTCACCTTTTTTCCCCTAAATCACATCAGTTTTTCCTTTCAAAAAATCATTTCTCTCCCCCATAAAATTATTTCATCTTTTTATTTCAATAATTTTATTCTTTGCCCTATAGATCTCTTTAGCTATTCCCTCCAAAATGTCACCTCTTTCCCTTCTAAATTAATTCAGGTTTTCCTTCCAACGTATTCATGTTCTCCCATATAGATTACCTCAGATTTTCCCTCCATGTTACTTCTACCCCCTCTATCATATCAGGTTTTTCCTCTGAAATGTCACTTCTCTCCCCTCTAAATGATCTCAGATATCCCCTCAAAAATGTCACCTCTGTCTCATCTACATTACACCATCTCCTTCCAAAATGTCACTTGTCTTTCACTTTTTTCCTCAAAAACGTTCATTCTATTAAAAATAATATATATTTTCCAATCTATATAGGACTATATTTCAGATTTCAACAAAAAATTCCCTCTAAGTTGCTTCACCTTTCTGCCAATAATGTTCACTCTGCCCCTTCTAATTTGTCTCATCTATTCCCTCAGAAATCCCACCAAAATCCTTTATTCTCTGAGGTACCTGCCCAGTTTTAACCACCCAAACTCTTCCTCGAGACCCATCACATCATCCAAGCACACCAAGCTCAACATGGCCTTGGGCTCGCATTCCAGCGTGCCTGGCAGAGCCAGTCACCTCCAGCCCTTCTGATTCCTGTGCCAACACTGCCGGCTCCTGACACACCCCTCAGGGTGCTCGCACACCCTGCAGCTACAACCTGAGACCCACCATTCCTCTTCCATGCCTCTCAGGATGTGCACAGACTGCTCAGCCACACACAGGACATCCCAGTGGCTCTGCTGCTCAGAGCTGCTCCACACAGGAACTACAACCTATCCCCAGAAGCCTGCCCTGCCCACCAGCTCCATGCCCCTGTACCCTGGCACGCCTGCTTTGCTCCCTGCTGCTGTCATAGCTTTATGATCTCTTGTCTCTGCAGGATCCTGGCCCCATCACTTCCCTATCTGCCCTTCCCCAGCCAGGCCTTGGTAGAGTCCCTGCGCTTCACTCCTTCCAGTCCATGGTAGTCCACAGGCTAGTCCAGAGGTTGGCTTAACAGAAGAGGCTCTTCTTGTTTATTTTCTTAAGACAGTCAAAATAATCACTATGTGCTCCAACATAATTTACCCAGATCTTTAGCTGCACGCACACACTTGAGTTTTTTTCCCCCCACATAAACACATTCATTTAAAATCTTTTCTGTGTTTGTGCTGTTCTCCTACAGCAAAAACTTTTTCAGTGTCATCCATTCCTAGTAAAAATTCCAAAGATAGGGTGCTGCTTTGCACTGGAATGCAGTCAAAAGCTACAAATGGAAATACCTGTACTCTCCCATTTTTCTTCAAAGCTTTAATCCTGAACATATTAGGGACCCTTTCAGCACCTTCACACCAAACTACCACACAAGCAAAACCTTCTACATCCTCCTAGGAAGCTACTTATAGGGACCCCAGTTACATTCCTTGGGTTCTGGGAGCAGGAGTGCTCACTGGCAGCACCTGAGGGGCAATCAACAGCATACAGATGCAGCCCAGCCTGATTTTTTTAGCTAATCAGTTAACCTTGCAGTTACATAATTCTGGAGTCTAATTCTTAACAAAACATTCTGGGCCCTCTACAGGCAAAAATATTGTCACTGTATAGTATATGACCAGAGAGTTATTGTTATTTTTCAGTGGTCTCTTTGGTGCTTTTTATAAAAAACTTATCAGGAAGTTGCCTTTCTCTGTCCTTCATGTACAATTGTAGGAAAAGTGAGTAAAAAAAGATTGTTGTTATTTCTTTTTAGCTCTACTTCTCAAGCCTACATCCATTCTCTTCCTGCAACTGAAAATATAGTTTTCGCTGCCCCAAAATCCCTGGATACAAAGCACTGTCCAGTTTGAGTACCACAATGTTCTGGATTGCTAAAACTGATATGAAAAGCCTTGAAACAAGATTAAAAAAACTTGGAGTGATAAAGCTTAGAAAACCAGCTTATAAACACAAGATTATTTTTAAAAGGACAAATTGCTATTTAAACTCACGTGCTGTCTTAGAAATGCTTGGCACAAGTATTTTTCTCAGCTTTTCATTGTAGATAAAGCAAATCATTTGACTTTATTTACTATGTTTATTTATATATTGGCACCTAGAATTGTGGTAGATGCCCCATCCCTGGAAATTCCAGATCAGGTTGGATGGGGCTTTAAGCAACCTAATCTAGTTGAAGTTGTCCCTATTGATGGCCAGGGAGTTGGACTAGATGACCTTTAAAGGTTCTTTCCAACCTAAACAATTCTATGATTCAATGATTCAGTAACTACAGACCAGTCTCTCCTCTGTGCCTGGCAAAATCATGGAGCAGATCCTCCTGGAGGCTCTGCTAAGGAAAACAGAAAACAAAGCAGAACTGATTGGTGGTAACCAGCATGGCTTCACCAAGGGCAAATCATCCCTGACAAATATGGTGTCTTTTTATGATGAAGTCATGGCAACAGTGGACAAGAGAAGGGCAACTGATGTCATCTACCTGGACCTGAGTAAGGCTTTTGACTCTCTCCCACATGACATCCTGGTCACCAAGCTGAAAAACATGGACTTGATGGGTGGACCACTCACTGGATAAGGAATTGGCTGGATGGTCACACACAGAGAGTGGTGATCAAGGGCACAATGTCCACCTGGAGACCAGTGACAAGTGGCATCCTTCAGGTGTCAGTGCTGGAACCAGTGCTGTTTAACATCTTTGTCAGCGACATGGACAGAGGAATCGAGTGCACCCTCAGCAAGTTTGCAGATGACACCAAGCTGTGTGGCACAGTTGACTTGCTGGAGGGCAGGGATCCATGCAGAGGGACCTGGACAGGCTGGACAGGTGTGCCCAGGCCAACCTCATGAAATTCAACAGGGCCAAGTGAAAGGTCCTGCACCTGGGTTGGTGCAATCCCAAGCATATCTCCAGGCTGGGTGGGGAATGGCTGAGAGCAGCCCTGAGGAAAAGGACCTGGGGGTCTGGGTTGATGAAAAGCTCAACATGAGCCTGCAGTGTGAGTGCAGCCCAGACAGCAACTGTGTGCTGGGCTGCATCAAGAGCAGTGTGGCCAGCAGGGCAAGGGAGGGGATTCTGCCCCTTTACTCTGCTCTTGTCAGACCCCACCTGGAGTACTGTGTGCAGTTCTGGAGCCCCCAACACAAGGAGGACATGGAACTGTTGGAGCGAGTCCAGAGGAGGGCCACAAAGATGATCAGAGGGCTGGAGCACCTCTGCTATGAGGACAGGCTGAGAGAGTTGGGGCTTTTCAGCCTGGAGAAGAGAAGGCTTCAAGTAGACCTTGTAGTAGCTTCCCAGTATCCAAAGGGGGCCTACAGGAAGGCTGGGGATGGACTATTCACAAGGTCTTGTAAGGACAGGACAAAGGGTAATGGTTTTAAACTGGCAGAGGGGAGATTTAAACTGGATGTTAGGAGGAAGTCCTTTACAATGAGGGTGGTGAGACACTGGAATGGGTTGCCCAGGGTGGTTGTGGCTGCTCTCTCCCTGGAGGTGTTCAAGGCCAGGTTGGATGAGGCCTTGAGTGACTTGTTCTAGTGGGAGGTGTCCCTGCCGATGGTTGGGGATTGGAACTGGATGATCTTTGAAGTCTCTTCCAAACTAAACCATTCTATGACTTCATGATTCTATGAATTGAGTGCTCAGCTGAGTTCCATAAGATTCAAAGTTGCAATGGAGATGAGCCACAGGTGTCTGTATTTCACCAGCAGTCAGCTTTTCTCAATTTGACAGGCAGGTTTGGTTGAGATGAAACCAAGTGTGTGTATCCTTATTTTATAAGTCACTCCACTTCCATATGACAAGTTACTGTTTAATATACCTGGAGTCTGATAGTCATAGAATCACAGAATCATAGACTCAGCCATGCTGGAAGAGACCTCTAAGATCATCCTGTCCAACCTATCACCCAGCCCTATCCAATGAACTAGAGCATGGCACTAAGTGCCCCATCCAATCTTTTCTTGAACACCTCCAGGGACGGTGACTCCACAACCTCACAGCCAGTTCCAATGGGACCATCACTCTCAGGAGCTTGCCCTCCAGCCAGTTCTTGACCTATTTCAGAGTGAATCTGTCCAAGCCACAAGCTGCCAGCTTTGCCAGAAGCTTGTTGTGGCAGACAGTGTCAAAGGCTTTGCTGAAGTCAGAGGCATCTTCCCCAGACTCATCGAACAAAGGCAGCTGCCTCTCCTTGGCACTCCCCAGACAACCAGGACCATATTTCACCTGGCTTTGCCAGCAGAAGAAAACTCCTTGCAAAATGCTGTAGCAGCATTCTGCTGAATCAGAGGGAACATCTTTCATCCAGCCACCTATGTGGCCTGAAACTGCTCAGCCTGCAGAGCGAAAAATTATCTAAAGTATTGTGGGAATATAAGAGTGGGACAACTTGTTAGCCTCAGGGAAAAAAAAATAATCTAAAGTAGAGCGAGCTATATACAGAAGCATATGAGAGTGGCCTGGGTCTCTTGGGTATATAAAGAAGAGTGTGACCAGCAGTTTGAAGGAGCTTCTCCTTCCTCTTTGCTCTGAACTAGTGAAGCCATGTCTGGGATACTGTGTTCAGTTCTGAGTTCCCAGGCTGAAGAGAGAGAGCGAACTAATGGAGAGTCCAATGGAGACTACGAAGATGCTTAGAGGGGCTTGTCGCAGGATATAAATTTAATTAGTGTTGATATCCACGGAGGGGGGTCCTGGAGTCCCCCGGGTTCTTTGGATACGTGGTTGGCAAGGAACAAACGCATGAGTTGCTTAAAACGCCAGATAAACAGTTTAACAGTCAGAATTTAGGGAACAGAGAGCTTACATACAAACAGACCCCAGCCACGCCTATAAAACCCTCGGGGCATGAGGGGGAACAACGCTTCTTCCCGAGAAAGGGAAAGAAAGAAGGACCGACCCATCCCGGACAGGAAGAGAAGGAGAGAGAGAGAAGGAGGGGGCTTGCCCCGCCACCTCTCTCCCAAGCTGCGATGCCGGCTGCGCTGCCCTGCTACTGCACATGGCTGGAACTCCCCACAGCACAACGGGAGGATGAAGAGGAACCCCTAATGGTCACTGGTCCCTGCCCAAATACCCCTAGGGGCACGTGAAACTGACCAATAGGTATCCAGCATTCACTGACTGAACAATTGGTTCAAAATAGTCCCACCACACATGCAGCCCAAGGTCTCTCTGGGTCCCAGAGTCATGCAGTGTGCCCCTCACCCCTCAACCCCTCCCAGACCCTGCACAGAAGGGGGAGGAGGGACCCCAGGAACCGAACCAACTCTAGGGCGTCACTCACACCCATACCAGGACAGGGCTGGATCATCTCTGTGAGGAGGAAAGACTGGGAGACCTGGAACTATTTATCCTGGGAGGCTGTTCAAGACAGACAGAATGGCTCCATCAAGGGTAAGTCTTGCCTTATCGAACTATTTGCTATCTACAATGGAGTGACGACATTAGTGGACAAGAGAAGACCAGCAGATGTTATCTATCTGGATTTCTGTAAAGCCTCTGACACAGTCCCCCACAGCATCCTTCTCTCTAAGATGGAAAGATATGGATTTGATGTGGGGACTGTTCAGTGGATAAGGAATCGCATTAATAAACAATATTAATTTTGAAAAAAATAATATCTCATATCGATTGATTGCCTCTCCATCACAGGCTGAAGCACCTCTCCTGCAAAGACTGGGAGAGTTGGGAAGAGAAGGCTCCAAGAAGGCCTTATAGCTGCATTGCAATATCTGAAGGGGACTTAGAGGAAGGCTGGGGAGAGACTGTTTAGCAGTGCTTGTAGTGATAGGACGAGAGGCAATGGTTTTAAACTGGAGCAAGTTAGATTTAGATTAGACATAAGGAGGAAGTTCTTTACGATTAAGTTAGTGAAATACCAGAACAATTGTCCAGAGATGTGGTGGAGACTCCGTCCCTGGAGACATTCAAGGTCAAACTTCATGTGCCTCTGAGCAACCAACATGATCAGCAAATGCCCCTTCTCACTGCAGGAAGGTTGAATAAAATGACCTTCAAGGGTCCCATCCAATCTGATGTGTTCTGGTATTTCACAATCATGGTGATAACAGTTTGTCTCCTGATCTTTACATACCTCCTGTTTTGGAATGTACTAATCCATTTGAGAAGAGATTTTCACAATTCTCAGATCCAGAAACTTGGTAGAAGAGCAGAATAATTGCGATGCTTCTCACAGAAGCACAGTTACCATATTGAATAAAACAGCTTCAAAGGCTGAAACTGTTGATGGCCAAAAGAAAAATATTTTACACTCAGTATCACTACTCTTTTTGCTTTGTATTTTTACCTTTCAATCCCTGTGACTTCCTCATTTTCATCCCAACTATATCAGAATCTGTAATTACTCTCTCTCATCCTGAAACAAGACTTGGTGCATGAAGATGCACGGTGCCTGCAGCCATGCTATTTCCAGTGGTGATCTTGTCAGAGCTCATAAAAGGAGTGGGTCTGTGCTTGAGCAGTAGGCCTCCAAGAGAAGTGGAAGTTACCCTGCTGAAGTGAGAGCTGACTCTCGCGTTCTTAGAGGAATGCACCATGCATTGATGAGGTTACATTCAGTCATGCAGGTCAGCAGAGAGGGTCCTTGAGAGAACAGCAGTCATACAAAGTGCCCAAAATTTGGCAAAGCACAAAGATCAAGTTCGTACCAAGTTTGTACCACGTGTATGTCACAGTTGTTGGAAAGCAATATTTCTGTGGGATTGGAAGCTAACATTGTTGTACTGTTTGTAGCCACTAGATCCTCAGAGTATTATTACTGTTACCTTGCTAAAAAAACACCAAACTAGTCCAGAGATGTTGAATTCTAACACAGACACCTTTTCTCCCTATAGTCTATTACTTTCAGATGACCTTGCTACTCTGCTTGAATACATTAATTGCTACACTAAGTTTGCTGCTTTGTTTTGCCTGCCGTTTGCTGAAGAGTGACTTCTGTGCATATGGCAGACTGTGTAAACCACCAGGTTAAAACCACAATGAATTTTGGAATATCTGTTGGTAAAGGAGCTGAAGAACACAAGATATTTGCCATTGTTAATATTCACTGGCTAGACTAATCCGTATTCATAAACAACTACTTAAATATGGGAAGCATTAACATATATACTTAGATTTGCAGTTATCTCTATGGATACAGACCAAATCAACGTCTCCTTTACTCCAACACTTCACTAACCCAAGGACAAAACCAAGGAGGAGACAGGCCACTGTCCCTGCACTATTTTGGGTTCATAAACAGCTTGAGTGCTGATCATCACATATGCCATGAGAGCCTGGGCATGCCCTGCTACTATAGATCCTATCAGTCCCCCATCTGGGGGTCCTGACTGGGGCCTTCCATAGCATACTTAGAATGAGGCATGTACTAAAAGTCTATGATCCAGTGCTTGGATATGCAAATAATTTTCTGCACTCCAGATACTGTTTCAAATCTGTTCCTGATACAAATCATGAGTTGAAACCTTGGGGAGATGGAAAGAAAGAAGGAAAACGGTAAGTCAAGAACAATTGTAATCTGCTTTTGTGCACTGACAGGTTTTAAGCCAACTCTCAGGTGTCAGACAGTGGCTGAAAATATCTACTGAAATGTGAAGTTAGCAACACCAAACCAGATTTCAGGCACAACCTTAAAGCTGTGATGTTAGTGTCCAAGATTCCTTGTTATCCCCACCATCTCAAGACCCTGGAGCAGCTAGAATCATCTTCCTATGCTGATCAACACCAAAACAGCTTCTCATCACAAAATCAAAGAAAAATTACTTTAACATCACCCAGAAGTAGGCCCAGAATATTTTGGTCATGTACACACAGAATCTTAGAATTGTTTTGATTGGAAAAGACCTCTAAGATCGAGTTCAAATGTCAACCCAACACCACCATGGCCATTAAACCACATCCAAAAGTGACATGTCTGCATTCTTTGAACACCTCTCCAGGCAGCCTGTTTCAATGCCTGACCACACTTGTTGTGACAGAAACGCATGGAATATGTCCCGAAAAGAAAATAATGCACTATGCAGTTAGCAAGGAAAATTCAGTTGACATTTTAAATACCCGGGGACATTAATTCACATCAGGGACAACAAAAAAAAGCTTCTTTAAAATAGCTAAGTTTGGGGTTTGGTTTATTGTATTATATGGCAGCTCTGAAATTAAACCACCTCCCTTGATTAATTGAATCAATGCAGTCCCTAGCTGAGTCCTTTTGCTGTGCTTCTTGTGAGATATGATAAGAAATGATAAACCCATGAACACAGGAATTTTAAACTAAACTGTGATGGGTGTTAAAATAAGAATATATATGGTTGTTCTCTAACTTGATTTTGTTTTGTTTTGGGTTTTGAGCCAACAGTCTACAATAAACATTTTAGATAAGATCTAGTAAAAGAATAAACTTGCATTTAATATTTTAGAGATTTCAAATCACTTGACCAGATTTGTTCATGGTGAAATTGACTTCTCCAAAATCAGTGATAAAGTTATTAAATGCAACTTTCTGTTTGTGTGAGATCCGTTCTTACCTTAGTTATGCTGTGGAACTTGCTGAGGCCATGATGACAAATTTAAGGGATGTTTGCCATACTAATAATTTTCTTTTAATTTTCCACTGCTTTTTACGCAGGGTCTTGAAGCACATTACAACTGCAGTGCCTACTGCCTTCCATCCTCTTCCTTCTTTAAAGCTAAAAACCAAAGGTGAGGAAAATAGACTGACACAGGAAGAGTTTGATATTAAGGTAATTAAAAGAACACACATCACAGTACAGAAAGGAAAGAAAACAGAACATGGCCCAAATGGTAAATAGTATAGGAGTGAAAGCACACTGGCTGAGGAGCTAGGGTATAGAAATGACCAGGAGTTGTCTGGAAATAGAACTCAAACAAATACATTAAGTTAAGAAAATGAAATGGACAGAACTGAGTTATTTTCAGTCCCAAATTGTGAGTGGATTGGACAAGAAATGACAGTCTATATCAGATTACTTTGGTTTCATCTAGATGTCTTTGATAAGATAACTGATTTTCTAACCCAGAGAAATATCTACACTATCTGGAGTTCAGCAGTGCATCACAAGGGAGTTCATTAGCTGTGATGAAGAAGATGAGGTCTGAAAAACTGATTGTACAAGAGCAAGGGAAATAGGAGATGACAACAAGTGATGCCAAAAGTGCATTTAATATTTTCAGTGACCTTACCACACCAAAAAAATCATGAACGAAATTTGCTGGTGGCAGAGATTTAAGCTGTATCAGTCACAGAAGAAAAGTAGATGGTTAGACAGAAAGAATTAGAGTAATAGAAGAGAATGAAATCCAGTTATCATGAAACATCAGGACATAATGGCTTAATAAATAAAAACTTGGGATGTAAAAGAGGAACAGGGTAGAAGAGATTGAGAAGAAAATGGTGACACAAAATGAATGTGAGTTGAGAATGAGCTACCACAGTGGCACTTGTGAAGGTAATAGAGAAATATCATTATCTGCATTGTGAAAACAAGTAGGTAATGCTTGGGGGAGGAATATACCACTTTGAACAGCTTTGACTACAAAACTGCCTTAAAGGCAACTGGTGAAGCCTTGCTTGCTTCTGCTAACAAGTGAAATCTGAGAATGGAAAGAAGCCCATTAGTGACTATAAATACATCACAGGGATAAATGCCAGGAAGGGGAAAGATCTTTGTGTGAAAATAGAAGATGCTGGCACAATAATAAAGCAGTGTGAGCTTTCCCTAAATAAACTGAAAATTGGATGTCAACAGAAGGTTTTCAACCAGCAGAATGACATTCTACAAGGAACAGCCTCCCTGCAGGAACTGTGGACCCAAACTTGGCAGTGTAAAGAGCTTGCTGAGTTTCTAGAGAGCAGTGACGGGAGCCTGCAATTGCTGGAAGTGGAACTTCATCACCTCCAGGATGCTTTCCAGTTCTCTTTACCACCTCGGTGTAGACCTAGTGAAGCTCTTGGTACTCAAACCACTTAGTTTTTCAACTTCAAGACACCCTGCATGTTATGTTGGCCATGTCCCACATTTCCTGCACGGGGAAGAAGTTCTGCCTTTTTTGTCCCCTTTGCCTGCAGCTGAACTTTGATTTGCTGTTCCTCAGTGTGCATGTTTTTCAAGCAGAAGCTGGTAATCAGACCACAGACTTCACTGCTGCGGGATGCAGGCTTGGTGTGCCATTTTGGTTTCTGAACTATAACTAAGTCAAAGCTCTTTGATCTCATTCTGTCTCTGCATTTCTAAAGAATCTCTCACCACAGAACAAAAGCTGTTGGTGCTGTCAGCCTGTGGCATGTTTGTCAGAGCTAAGAAGCTACCTTTTTTTCCCTCTCTGCTCACAGTACTACTGTCTACCTCAGGAAATGTCTATAAATATAAAACAAGCACACAATAAAGAGCATAGTGCTATATTGTGCAAAGACAATTCTGGGAGCACATTTTGTCTGTCAACTCGCAGCTGACATAGTAAGATGTAATAAGAACCTGCAAACACCTGAAAAAGCTCAATGTGTTGTCTCAGAGATTTTAGTTTTCTCATTGCACAAGCATTACCATTAATCTGCCTGGCACATGAAAAAGCTTTATAAGACTAATGTGTGATGTATTTGCAGGATCTCTGACTCCCTCAATCTTCTCAAACGACAGCATTGCACAATGCAGCATCACAACCCAAATTCTTCCTAATGCTCCTATGTCAATGCTAATAACACCCAGGAACGAGAGCTGGGGTATCTCATGGAGGTTTGCTGACAATGGAACAAGACAGAAAGACAAGAAATACTTCAGAGATCTAAAAATAAACCCAAGCAGACATAACTCATTAAGCTTTTTCCACAGACCTCTTTGCTTTCAGTGCTGTTTCTATTTTGAGTAATCTTTTTAAACTTGTGTGTAAGTGAATGGAAGTCTGATAAGATAAACAGGAGGTGGAACACTCCAAGTTCCAATGAAGGGCACAGCAAGGTCAGACACCCCCCTCCTTCACTTTGTGTTTCTGATTTTGCCCAAATTGCCGACCAGATGCTAAGCGATTTAATCTTTCTTTTTCTTGCAAGAGAGGTAAATGGATCTTAATTTTTCAGACAGAGATGGATGACATCCAGGTACCACCAGTTCAGTCTGAGGAATGGCTCCTTCAAATCTTCTTCCTGACCAGAGGAGTGACTTGTTCACCTCCTGTTCCCATGGCAACAGCAGCTTCTGCCCACAGCATCCGCCTCTGTCCCCTCCCATTTGACCCAGCTTCACCTTCAGTTTGATCCATATCCCACAAACACTTCCAGTGCTGGAAAACACATTCTGTCCCTAATCTTCCACAGATATTCCAGTGGCTGCATTTTTTTTAGGGTTAAGGAAACAATATTTGCAGGGGGGAAGAAAAACAAGCACATAAATATTATGCATCACAATGATAATTGTATGATGTTCTTTACACAGAAGGCTACAGTATAAACAATATGTAGAAAAACAAAGCATGAACTTTATTTATGAAATGGGAAATCAGATGTACCACAGTTTTTCAGATGAAATATGAAAACTAATGGCAATTTATTTTGCACATATGAAGAACTTCTGCTGCACTACATGCATGTCTCTATATTTTTTTTTTCAGTAAGCAATATTAAAAATTAAATATGTAAAGAATATTACAGGCTACTTTTATTGCTACAGAAACTTGAGTCTGTGTTATCAAGCCAGCATTCTAGAGACCCCATTTGTATTAACCCCATTAACTGAATGTAAGCCACTAGTGTGCCCAGGTGGCAAGGACAGCCAATGGCATTCTGGCCTGTATCAGGAATAGTGTGGCCAGCAGGACAAGAGAGGTTATTCTTCTCCTGTGCTTGGCATTGGTCAGGCCACACCTTGAGTACTGTGTCCAGTTCTGGGCCCCTCAATTCAAGAGAGATATTGCAGTACTGGAACATGTCCAGAGAAGGGCAAAGAAGCTGGTGAGGGGCCTGGAGCACAGCCCTGTGAGGAGAGGCTGAGGGAGATGGGGTTGTTTAACCTGGAGAAGAAGAGGTTCAGGGATGACCTCATTGCTGTCTACAACTACCTGAAGGGAGGTTGTAGCCAGGTTGGTGTTGGTCTCTTCTCCCAGGCAATCAGCAACAGAATGAGGGAACACAGTCTCAAGTTGTGCCATAGGAGATATAGGCTGGATATTAGGAGGAAGTTCTTCCCAGAGAGAGTGATTGGCATTGGAATGGACTGCCCAAAGAGGTAGTGGAGTCACTGTCCCTGGAAGTGTTCAGGAAAAGACTGGATGGTGGATGGGGTGCTTAGTGACATTGGATAGGACTGGGTTATAGGTTGGCCTGGATGATCTTGTAGGTCTCTTTCAACCTGGCCTATTCTATTCTATTCTATTCTATTCTATTCTATTCTATTCTATTCTATTCTATTCTATTCTATTCTATTCTATTCTATTCTATTCTATTCTATTCTATTCTATTCTATTCTATTCTATTCTATTCTATTCTATTCTATTCTATATACTCTGTCTCAGAACACTCTCTGGGCTCTGCTGCTCTCTGAGCACACTGGGATCTCTGGATCGCTACAATCAGCCCCAGTGTCACTGCCCCAGCATCCTCTATGCTCTCCCTGCCTGCTAATCCCTTCTCAGGGCTTTTCTTGATGCATTTCCACACGATGGGCAGACCACAGGCAGCACAACCTGGACTCAACCCACTGAACTAGTGGGAAAACTGCCCCTGACATTCATCCAGCTCTGTGTTTCACCTGTTGTTCTTCAGGGTGCAATGGAGCAAGAGCCACAGCAGTGGAAAAACTCATTTCTCTGTGCCCTGCATCTCCATACTTCTGGACAGCCTTTATCTGTGGAGCAAAGCTCTCAGCAGTACAAACTGAGAAGCAAACCACACCAGGGCATTCTTTCAAGGGGACTTTTTCTGTTTGGATTGTTAACCAAATAAACCTAAATAACATATACAGTATCTGTTTGCTCTTTGAGTCTGGAAAAAAAAAAACAAAAAACAAAAAAACAACATAAGAATGACAATGTTAACATTTCCAAATGGCAAAACCTGAATTTCAAATAGCTGGCAATGAAAACACACACTGGCTGAAATTCCCTTTCACACCCACTGTTGCCTGGAATCCACAGTAACCGTGTGCTTTTACAGATTAAGGTTAATTCTGTATGTAGTTTATAATCTGCTTTGTTACAAGAAAGCTGTAATAACCTGAAGCACCCCAAAATTTAAGCTGAATTTAAAAAATGAAAGCAAAATTGTGCAAATGACAGAGCATTTGCCATGTCTTAAGAAACATTTCCAGTATTTCCAGTAAGCACTTGGCAGTGGCAGGATTTTCCTGAGCATCACTCTGTTTATTGCTGCCTTCTGGAGGGCATCTCAAGGCACTTGGAAGAGAAGATTATCAGGAATAGTCAGCATGGATTTACTAAGGGGAGATCATGCTTGACTAATATGATAGCATTCTATGAGAACATAACTGAATGGGTAGATCCAGGAGGACCAGTGGATGTAGTCTAACTTGACCTTAGCAAGGCCTTTGACACCATCGCCCATGACATCCTAGTGAGCAAGCTCAGGAAGTGTGGGATAGAAGAGCAGGCAGTGAGGTGGGTTAGGAACTGGTTACAAGGTAGAGTCCAAAGAGTGGTGATCAATGGTGCCAGGTCCAGCTGGAGAGCTGTAACTACTGGAGTCCTCCAGGGATCAGTCCTGTTTAACATCATCAATGACATTGATGAGGGGACAAAGTCTGCTCAGGAAGTCTGCTGATGACACCAAACTGGGAGGCTTGGCTGATCCAGCTGAAGGCTGTGTGGCCATCCAGCAAGACCTGGACAGACTGGAGAGCTGGGCACAGAGGAATCAATGAGGTTCAACAACGACAAGTGCAGAGTCCTGCACCTGGGGAGGAATAATAAACTGCACCAGTGCAGGTTGGGAGGTGATCTGCTGGAGAGCAGCCCTGTGGAGAGGGACCTGGGAGCGCTGGTGGATAACAAGTTATCCATGGGACAGCAATGTGCCCTTGTGACCAAGAAGGCCAAGGGTTCCCAGGGTGTATTAAGAAGAGTGTATCCAGCAGATCAAGGGAGGTTCTCTTCCCTCTCTACTCTGCCCTGGTGAGACCTCATCTTGAATACAGCCTTCAGTTTTGGGCTCCCCAGTTTAAGAGGGACAGGGATCTGCTGGAGAGGGTCCAGCGGAGGGCTACGAGGATGATTAGGGGACTGGAGCACTGCCTGATGAGGAGAGGGACCTGGGTCTTTTTAGTCTGGAGAAGAGAAGACTGGGAGGGGATTTAATAAATGTTTATAATATCTGAGGGCTGGGTGTCAGGAGGGGGGATGACAGATTTTTCTCACTTGCTCCCTGTGATAGGACAAGAAGGAATGGATATAAGTGGCAGCACAGGAGGTTCTACCTCAACACAAGGGGGAACTTCTTTAAGGGTCACAGAGCACTGGAACAGGCTCCCCAGAGAGATTGTGGAATCTTCTTCTCTGAAGTTTTTCAAGGCCTGTCTAGATGCGTTCCTCTGTGACCTGAGCTACATTGTATGGCCCTGATCTGACAGGGGGTTTGGATTCAATGATCTCTTTGGGTCCCTTCCAACCCCTGACATCCTGTGGTCATACTGGTTATAATTGTAACTGTTCAATCACTGTGTCTCTGAATCAGTCAATTCATTAAATATAGCCTTTTCATGTAATTAAATAACTGTTTTTTCAAACAATCCTCAAATGTAACACACAAATTTGCATTAATGAATCTACAACTACTACCAGGAGTATAATTAGAACTAGTGCTAAACTGGAACTATGAATGGGACAGGTTCCTTTGGGCTGTGTCAGTGGGTTCAGCTGAGTGCTGGCAAAGTTTGCTCCTAATACCATGGCCCGCACTGGTCCCTTTTTAGATGCTGGACATCCTCAGAAGAACATAAGTCTCTGCTCCAGAAAGCTTTCCATCTTCACCCAGAAAGAAACCAACATGTAACAGACAAATCCCTTCTGCAGAGTACACCTCACTGAATTTTCATCACTCCTTTCTTAAATCATTTTCTTAACCTGATTCCCCAAGACTTAGTTCTTGCTCTCATTCTGAGGACATCCTTCTGGCCTGGTGCTTTTCAAGGCAGAAGGAGAGAAGTAATCCTCTTCTCCCTCCTCCCCTTCCCACAAGCACACTTGTGAATCCTCTGATGGAACACTCTTCTGAAAAATAAAAGCTTGTCAAAAGAGAAATGTTTTGAGGAGCAGAGTCAATTCTCTTCAAGCCTCACTTTCTTGCCAGTTCAGCTTCTCACAGGCTGAGAAGTGCCAGGGCCTTAGAAGCTGTGGCATAATCAGTCTAATCAAAATCTTTTGAGCTCTGAACTTATTACCCCACCATTAAAACAGAAAAGGACTAAGCCACAGAGGGAAGCTGGTCAACTTTTTTTAGACACTTAGACATTTCTACTTAGATGAGAGCTTTGTTTCCAGGAAATTGGGTAAGTTTCACTGCAATATAGAAAGATTGCTGTTTTTCTTTCTGTGCCTGGAAATATCAACACCATATAAATATGAATGTAAAAGCATTAAAAAAAAAAAAGTAAATAAGAATGTAAAAGCATAAAAATCTTCTAGCTAGCTATTCAGTAGTAAAGCAAAGAATAGCAAACTATTTCTTTGAGAAATCTGTAAGTACAGTCTGTGCTGCTCAAGCACCTTTCCTTTCTGATGGGACAAAAAGTATCTCAGCATCCATGAGGTCTGCATGACCTACTTGCCCTCTTTTTAAGCAAAGCCTGATGCTGCCATTTTGATAGAATTACTGCTGTCTTTTGATGGATTTTTTTTCTACTTGTGCCTTTTTCTCTGATGTGTAGTATTTATTTTCCCTCCCTTGAAGTTATTAAACGTAAAGCAACGTTATATATACATACACAAACATACAAAGCAACAAATAATTCACCTCAAAGATCATCCTTAATACAGGAACACTCTTGACATCATCAGATGCTGTGGTGGACCTGACAGGGTCAAAAATAGGCCTATGCATGTTCTGGCTTGCCCAGACATTTTTCTGCTCTCCTTCCTTCTGTTTGGGAAGAAGCAGCTGTGGGAAAAAGGACAAAAGACCTGGAGCCATGGATTCTGAGCACTCTGGCTTACCCAACTTGTTTTTCTTCTGTTTGCATGGCATGGTAAACAAGGTGCATGCACTTGCCTTGTGCTAAGTTTTTGCTAGGCCCATGTATCTTCCTTAAATGGTCATAGCCTGTGGTTTCACCCTAATATGGTCAAGCTTGGCTTACTGCCACACCGATTGGATAAGCTAGTATATACAAAGGCCCAAACAATCTCAGGCATTGAGATAAAAAAAGATGAGCAGGTAACACAATGTACTTTTGCCATTGTTCCATGCTTAACTAATATTCTGTGTTCTGCCATATCCATGCCTGTGATGCCTACCGGCAATGATAATGCCTTATTATGTATAGCAGTATAAACTATATTCCAGGCTGGAACTGCTTCGAGTTTACCAGAAGCAACTTTAATTGCTTTCATATGATAGCTGCCTAAAACAGCCAGCGTGACACACCTGCTGAGATACATCGCAAGACATCTGCCTTCACCTGCTGGAGCAGCCCTGCATCTCCTTTTGATGAGCAAGCCCTAGAGGCACACAGATCTTTGAAAGCCAGGACCAGGTCAGAAACCATTTGCCCCTGCCTTCCTCCAGCAGCCTGTGGAGCCTGGGGTGAATCAGAATCTCAGTAGCAACCAGCAGCCAGACTGGCCAGAAAGGTGTGCTGGTTTGAACTAATTGGAGGATTTGAATGAGAAATTAGACTATAGGCTGAGAAAGGAAAACACTGATGATGCTACTTCACTTGTAGGTTTACTGAAAAAGAAAAGAATGTTTAAGAGTTGTAACACAAACATAGATAAAACAGAGCTGTTTGAGCTATTAGAGCTGCTTCAGCTTCTCTGGCTACAGCATGTCTCTCCTTTCCTAGATGGATCTGAATAGTTTCACTAACTTCTTTCCTGCTGCTAATTCCCCTGGCTTCGCTTATCTGCTGCATAAGACAGATGGTGAGATAAGATTGGGAAGGGCAGAAGGTGACATCGATGGAGAAATGGGACACTACTTGATGCAAGCAAGGTGTCCTTTTATTGCCTGCAAAGCACCAGCTTAAGTGTTCTAAAAACCAAAGCTTTTAAATTGTGACAAATAATAATTGGTTAGTGCAACTGTGTATAGCAAGCGATTGGTTAGCAACACCTTATTGGGACAAAACTCCTTATTTGGACAAAGCTTACATTCTATTTACTTGGCACTGCTTAGCTCCCAGACAGTAGCTATCTCTAACACAAAAACATCTGCTGAGGTTCTACTCTTTTACTTCTTTTCAGTCCTTCACATTTATCTACCTGTGTTCTACCAGTACTTTTCCACCAGCTCAGTTGCACCTGTACGCATGGTTTTTGTCCCACTAACTCAAAACATCCTCGTGCATCAGTCTCTCAGTATTCTGGGCAAAGTCTAACAAAGCATTTCCTTCAGGAAGGTGGTAGGGTGGTTAGAACCCCCTCTTACGGATATTTTTTTTTATTTCTGGGAGGGGTGTGGTGTTTCTGTATTACCTTTTTACTGTATATATCTGTAAATATCTGTTATATATTGTAAATCTCTGCTTGTATATTGTCCAAAGCTGTAAATATAAAGCTTCATTCCTTAACTTCCAGCCAGCTGAGTCTAACCTGGGTTATTTCAAAGTAGGCGGGGAGAGGGGGGAACTGCCAAACCACCACAAAAGGCAACAGGCAGCGTTTTGGATACTGTCTCAATTTATTGCTAGCCTCGCAAGTCAAGGAATAATATTTGTGAGTAAGTACCTTAAGCTTTTGCATTTATCTAGCCTGCTGCCTAAGCAAAAAGTGGACTGAGTCCATTCAGTGGCCAAACGGTAGTTAACCGCAAAAACCTTCTCTTCCAGTTTTGAGTCTTAATTGAGTTCAATTGGATTTGATCATATATATATATTGATAGTTAATACCAGGCCTATTTATGTAATGCATTCCATGACTGTTACAATCAAACCAGTTTATTATCAAAAATAGTGATTGGGGGTGGAAAAGTTTGAATATAAAAATTAATAAACAGTATTATTAAAAAAAAAAAAAAGCATTAATTAATCCATCCCATCACATCAGGACAGCTTCATAAAGCCCTTGCAACATCACTTCATCCCTTCCAAAGGCATCCGTATCACAGGCAGAGCAGTCTTGTTTCATGTTTGTGGAGGTCACAGTGAACATCCCATCACACAGTGATTAACATCAGCAGATAAACCCTAGATAAAGCCATTTTGCCCCCCCTGTAGCAGAACCTGGACAAGCAGATTTCCACAGCTGTCTTAACCTGCAACCTTTAAAAAGAGACCAGGCCTGAAACAAGACTCCCTGCCCAGCTCCCACTTGGTTCCCTGCCAGCACTGCTATTATTTCTCACATGATTTCTGTTACAGTAACATCTAAATGCTCCAGTCCTTGATGAGGACCCTGCTGCTACCTAGTGTACAAACACACAACAGAGAAACAGGTTCTTGCACTAACAGAGCCTTACTGCTGAAGTGACAGAGAAACGTGGGTTTGTCCTTGTATTTATGGTAGCTCCCTGCTGAATCAAAAGAGTTCCAGGAATTTGAGGTCAGACCCTGTAGCTGGACCGCCTAAGAAAAGAAGCAAACCAGCTCTGTAGAAATGTCAGAAAGAAAGCAAAGGAGAAGAACATAATGGCCTTCTGGCTTATGAGCTGTGAAGGATTTCTCCTTGAATCTGCAGCTTGCTATTTGCGATAGTATAAAGCAAGACACTTAGAAGGCCTTTTGATGCAATTAGAAAGGAGATCCAGGTAGAGTTGAGTCTGAAAGAGTGACCAAACCGCATGAAATTTATTTAGATTCGTTACTTCAATAAATGGCTTGGACATGCTGTCAAAGATGATCCAGGAAAAAAAATATCTCAAGTGCTCCTGAAATGTGCTAAACAGCAAGATCCACAGGCAGCAAGGGAAAAACCTTTCACATGACTGGAACTATTTAAGACTAAAATGAATGAATTGCCTTCAGGAGAGTTTTATACAGTAAACACTGGTATCCAGAGTGGTCATTCACTGGCAGATCAGTTCTTGTTTAAACAGGATTACCAGTGATATTTGATGTCCCATTGCTGCATGTTACCCAAGGCCTTTGCTTGCCAAAGTTTCTACCTGATTACAGCCTATGAAAGTTTCCTGAAAGAAGTGGTTCTGTGAAAATGAAGCATTGAATCGAGAGTGAACATTCAAGTTTAGTGTAGTAAAAATGCAAACCAGAAGGCGAGGGACAATATACGGAAATACTGGGCACATTGTTGAAAGTTGGTCTATCTCAATCGAGTTTTAAACCATTAAAGGAAATCTGCCCCTTTCTAACGCAGAGGAAGTGGTGTCATCAGGATGGAGAAGAGCATTGGAACAGGACGACAGGAAATCACAAGAAAAACCAGTACTCCCTAACCCAGTCTCCAGCATTCAGTAGATAACACCAGTAGATAACTTGGCCCATAGCATTTAAGCTTCATTTTGTCAGCTTGAATCAGGAATAGTTGCTGGTTTTCATATTGATTTCCTTCTCTACTAGGCACCAAAATACTGATCCTGCTGAAGACTGCTCATGGGTTTTCTAAGTAAACAGCATTGCACAAAACCCCTCACAAACCAAAAGAACTGTTTATGTTCTCCTCCTCAGAAAATGTGGTTTTGTTCTCCACCTCCTCCTGTCCCTTTAACTCCTTCTTCCCCTTTACTCTACTCTAGTGAGACCACATCTGGAGTGCTGTATTGAGTTCTGAGTTTCCCAGTTCAAGAGAGGCAGGGAACTACTGGAGAGAGTCCAGTGAAGGCCACAAAGATGATGAGGGGACTGGAGCACCTCTCTGACAAGGAAAGGCTGAGAGATGTGGAACTGTTTAGCCTGGTGAAGAGAAGACCAAGTACAAATTGGAAATGTACATAATATCTCAAGGGTATTCTATTGACTGCAAAAAAATGCATGCAGAAATGTCAGTCTTCTCAAGAGGGCGGGTGGTCTGGAATATGACATCATTGCCAGATGCACTTAGGATCTTGGACGGCTGTCATGTCTGAACAAGTATGAAATGAAAACATTGCAGTCTTTGGTGGTTTGTCAACTCTCTGCAGGTAAGACTGAGACCTGATCTGCTGTTTCACAGGCAGCTATCAGCTTTGTGGCTGAAAAGAGGATTTTATTCTCTAAAATTATTGCTTGGACATCTTTACAGGCAACAAATTGAAGCAAAATGATAGAGCCTAACTTTCTTGTCAAGGAAATGGAATAAAAGCCTGGCATCTTTGCAATGTGACAAGCATGGGTAACTTAGACCTTGATTTATGAGAGTCTTGATGCAAGTTGTGAATGTCTCTGATGGCCCAGCAGTACTTGAAAGCATTAGGGCAGGAGAGAGACAGCTGAAGCTGTACTGCTCTATCCCCATCCACAGACCATGCAGTGTTGTCTTCACAACCACATAGAATCTGAATTCCTTACACAGACACAGATAGACCTGATGTGGATTTTTTTGGCAGTTGATAGGGCTGACATACAGTCACAATGATGCTTGTCTGTTGCAGTTGTTGAATAACAAAGCAGTTACTAGGCTCTAACAAACCAGGCTGACCCACGTCTACCTTGCAATTGAGCAGAATGACTGCGCGCGTGCATGCGTGTGTGTGTGTGTGCTGGTTTGAAATAATTGGAGAATTTGAGTGAGAAATTAGACTATAGGCTGAGAGATGAAAATACATGATGTCACTTCACTCAGAGCTCTATTGAGAAAAGAAAAAAAATTGTTTTAAAGGTTGTAACCCAAATATAGATAAGTCAGAGCACTTTAGGCCTCTCTGGGCTGTAGCTGTTTCCTTGCATGGCTCCGTTTCCCTGCCTTTTGTAGCTGATTCTTAGTAATTCTAACTTCTTTCCTACTGCTAATCCCCCATGCTGATCTACCTCCGCCTATCTTCTGCATCAGCAGATGGTGAGATAAGATTGGGGAAGGGGGGAAAGGTGGTAGAGGTGGTTGGAAAACTCCTCTTAGGGNCAGCAGCAACAGTGCATGTTTCAGGTGAGGCACAGGAGATAATCTCATACCTTGAGTACCTCAGGAGGGGCAGAAATATTCCATTCAGCACTGCTTAGCATAGCTAAACCCCTCCTGTACTCAGACCCCTATCTCCACTGGTGCTTAGCCTCACTGAACTGAATTGTACTGTGTACTGCCAAGGAGTCCTCACCGGTACCCAGTAAGAATCAGCTTGCTTGGCTTTAGGATTGAAGATTGAGAAGAATTTTGTACTTTCTAGCCTCATAGAATATAATCTAAAATAAGATATCATTCATAAAATATAGAATCATAGAAACAATTTCATTGAAAAATACCTCGGGATCATTGAGTCCAACCCTTACTTAATTCTACCATAAAGTGCTAAACCATGTCCTTGGCACCACATATTTGTCTCTTCTAAACACTTCTGGGATGTGGATTTAACCACCTCCCTGGGGAGCCTATTCCAGTGTTTTCACCAAAGAGGTTTTTTCTAATATCCAATCTAAATTTTCCCTGGTGCAACTTGAGGCCATTTCCTCTTGTCCTGTCACATTATACTAGTGATACTAGTGAGAAGAGACTCATACCCACCTTGCTACAACCTAGGTTCTGATGTCTCCTCAGCCTCCTTTTGTTCCGGACTAAACAACCCCAGTTCCCTCAGCTGTTCCTCCTAAGACCTGTTCTCCAGACCTTTCACCAGATTCGCTGCCCTTCTCTGGATCAACTACAGAAGCTGAGCTGATGAGCTCTGATGATGAGCTCTGCTCATATTTATTTTTTTTCTTCCCCAAACAGGCATGGAAGCTATTACAGCAATTTTGACACTTTCAGATTTTATTCTAAATGTTTTCTCATAAAAGCATTGATTTTTCGTAATGTTACTACATTTTTTTTCTTACCAAAATATCTTGCATTTGTGACTGTGAGAGGAATATGAGCTGATAGTGCAGTGAAATTGTTGCCTCAAGACAGATCGACATTCATCATTCAAGCAGAAAAATAAATTAAGTCCAACATTTAGGCACTCTGCATTAGGTTGTGAAAAAAATCAAAGGGAAAACAAATGTTATGTCAACTATTGACTGCTGCAACTGAATAAATGAGTGAAGTATTTCAGCAGTACTTACACAGCCATGTAATTCACCATGTACTTAAAAGTGTGAATAGGTTTTGTTGGAACCAGCAATCAACTTTCCTCCAATATTGTAGGACAGGAAAGGGGATGGGAAAACCTTGACACAATGAAGTGCACTACTGAAGTATCTGACACTTGGCATATGCCTTTTCAACATTTGCTTCAGAGCACATACTCCTTGTCACTTGTACCCCATGAACAACAGGTGTTGCTTCTGTTGGATGTTTTGCAGTGGTAGAAAAGGAGTTTAGGAAACTTCTGCAGTGAGAAAGTTTGCAGATGCAAATCATTCACATAAAATTTTAATATTTTCCTCTTTTGTCATCTTACCACATCTCTAAAGTTTAGGACAGTAGATCAGAGTTGACTTAGATGTGTGGTATTTGCAGTGCCCCTGGCACGCAATTTATTCAAGGCACATAGGCATTGCGTAAAGTCCTCCTACCCAAAACTGACCTCAGCAATTGGCAGGCAAGGTGTGTGTTGCTTTATGTTTTCAAGGCTTTGTAATAACGCAGGATGAGGTGCACAGTCCTCATGCTCTGAAAGTCTTAAATAGAGCCAACGTATAAACAAAACACCCTAGCTGCAGGTGAGCCAAGTATGCCAGCACAAAATATCATAATGACAAATTTTGAGAGGAATGTATTTCAGGGCAATGAGAGGACTTTAGAGGGATGTTTCCATGTGCTGGGAGTTACTACTTTATTTAGAAATCTGAAGTCACAGTTAGGGGCTGAGGAAGGGCTAACCCTCAGAAGTAATTGAAAATAGAACTGCAGCAAAAACGTGATGGAAACCTTTTTTCTCCTCCCACCAGCCAGCTCTGACTTTCACCCAGTGCCACTGGCATGCTACCTCCTCCTCTCTAGGGCTCTCTCTCTATTGCAAGAAGATGCTCAGGCCTACTTCTGTTGCCTTCCAGGTCATCTCACCTCCTATTTCTGAATAGGAAAAAAAAAAAAAAAAAAGCTTCTCCCCAATTTTTCTGATCTGCCTGACATCAAAGGGAAATGGAAATGACTGAATGACATCTGATGTGAAATTTTATGACTGGCCTGTAATCTTCTTCCAAGTTTGTCCTTAGTTCTTTTCCTTATAGCCTCTCCCCTCATATCTGTGGCTCAGTCCTCTCAGGTCACTACTCCTTTATGTTGCTCAGAAGTTCACTGCAACCTTCCATGTGCTCCACACATCTTTAGAGTCCTGCCTGTGTGTCCGCTTGAGCATATTAATTCACCACAATGGTCTGAGTTAAGCAATAGCCACATATTATAGCATGGTTTTGCCAAGCCCTCAATGAAGCAAAAACCTGTAGAATACACTGGTGATACAGACCCATTGACCACTAATAATTCTGAGTTGGTTGTGCAATTACTTCCCCTTTATGCTTCTAGCAGAACAGAAGCTCTGTTACTGCCCACAAGATAAATCAGAAGAGCAGTGTTTTTAAACATGTTCCTTCCTAATAATGAAATCTCTGAAAGAACAGGTTAAACCACTTCTCCACCTAGGGCTGAGGGCAGTAACCACCCTTCTAACCCTCCAGGAAATAATTTTAAGAACAGAAACTTAAATGAAAGTAGCTTCATGCATCCTCTCTCTGTGTCATCAGATCACAGAACAAGAAGGTGAAGCTTAACAAAGAAGATGGTGATAAGGTGAGCTATAGGAGAAGAAATAAATTAAGGGAGCAGTAGCTGAGCCTATAGTCTTTCCAAAAAGAGAAACAAGACAGACTAAGAGTCAGAAGAAAAATTACATTCTCACCTCTGAAGGCCATATTTCTTTCTAATACATTGTGGGGTCCTGAATGAGAACTTTTATTTTACTTTAAAATAAGAGAATCTGTGCCATAAGAGGTCTTAAAAATATGGAAAAGATCCACTCTGCAAGTGTACGGATATAATTTGTGCTCTCCATCTCCTTCCCAAAGCTATGACAGCACTTGCAAAGTCCAGTCATGTCGTACCAGGTCAGATGTGCTCATTAAGCATTCAGTATTCTTTTAAAGGCAGCCAACACGTAGGAAAACTGCACCTATCAGAATGGATCAAGAGCACGCAAGGAATTTGGATAGATGCCACTGAGCTACTAAATTATGCTGATGCAAAGAAAGTATTGTGTGAATAAGATTCCTTTTCAGCCACTGTCTCTGATTTTCTTTTTCAGCACTGCATCACCATTCTCCTGATACCACCTTCTGCTGATACCTACCCTGGGCAAGTTCTCCAACACAGGTTTGATACATGAGATGCTGTGACTTTTCTCCATGTTTTCCTGACACATACTCATAGTTTGAAAAAAAAAACTTTCCTCTTTTGCTCTTATTCAACTTGACACACACCATACACAACCTCTCTATGTCAGAGGAGCGATTACTTGGAACTGAAAGAGGTGGAACAAGTGTTAAGGGCATGATGCTGCAGCAGATTTGCTATGCTGTTGTAAATGAGAGGAGTCCTGTATTTTATCTGCTTCCAAGTGATTATCCTGAAGTAATATATGCTGAATGACAAATATTTGGGTGACGGACAATTTATTTTTCATTGCATGTAAATCTGACCTTTATAACAAATACCACTGTATTTAAACAGTTCTCCACAACCAAAACACTGCACAGCCAACAACTGCTGTTCAAAAGACCTGAGGGGTGGGGGGGAGATTACAGTAAATCATTTGACCTAAATACGTTTTGCTCTGTGGTATAAGGTATACTTTACTGCCTGAATTGCCTTAGCATGACACTGTTTGTTAACAGAAATATGCAATTTATGTAACCTTTTTGTTGAATGTTGTAACTAATTGTTATTCTCTAATGGTCTATATGTCATTTGTCACATAGTGAGCCATAGATGCTGAAGACAGATGGACCAGCAGATGGACCCTAGGAAGGCTTGGTTAGAATGTCACTGATAAGTTAGCAAAATGAAGTGCAGTAGCCTGAAGAGACTATTCAGTTGAAAAGCCTGTCTGCAGAAATGCATTTGTGTTATTCACATTCATTAGAGTGCACTTCAGTCATACTGGTTTGACATTTGCTGTTTGGAGACTTCTCAAAGCAGCCATAGCTTTATTTCACTTCCACAAATGCTTGTTTGATGATATAGATGGGCAAATACAACCCCAGCTTTTAGAGGCAATCACTTTTGCCAACAGGAAACAACCACAGACAAGTTCAGCCAGCAGACTCACAAGTGTACCAACTCAGGGCAAAAGAGTCAATGCTTGTATGAATTGCATCTATGAGAAGTGAATGATTTCTTGCATATGGTAAATTGCCATGGCTTGGATTCCCCAGTTCTGGCTGTGTATACACACTTTGTAATAATAATTATGAGGGAAATGCCATTAAATCAATGGAAAAATCTTCCACGGAATCAGGATGGGAGACACAATACCTGTACCTTCTAGTAAATCAGCACCAAGTTATGACTGGTTAGGAAAGACTCCAGGAAGAAGCTCTGCTGTGAGGCAGGAATACACAAAAGACAGAGATTTGTCCCTTTTCTTATCTCCTCAACCACTGTTTGAACAAACAGTGGCTTGAGTCTGCCTGGAAAATTCATCCTGCTGGAATGTAGCTCCATTGAGAAAGACCTTGGGGTCCTAGTGTACAGCAAGATATCCACGGGACAACTATGTTCTCTTGTGGCCAAGGGGGACAATGGCATCCTGGGGTACAGTAAGAAGAGTGTGTCTAGGAGGTCTAGGGAGGTTCTCCTTCCCTCTGCTTTACCCTGGTGAGACCACACCTGGAATACTGTGTCCAGTTTTGGGCTCCCCATCTCAAGAGAGACAGGGATTTCCTGCTTTGGCAGGGGGGTTGGACTTGATTTCTGGAGGTCCCTTCCAACCTCTGTGATTCAGTGCAATGTAGGGAAAAAACAGCAACCTCCAGCAGTTCTAGCTGTGATTCTTTACCAGTGCCATATGTCTGATCTATCTGTAACTCCAGAAGAGATTTTTTTTAATGGTCCCAAGCACACATCAGTTGTCACCAGAGAAACATGAAAATCTAATTTTCACTGAGTAAGTGCTACCATGAAGGCTGCCATATAAGTGAACCAGAAATTGAGCACAAAGTGTGGGAAATTTGGGTATTAAGAGCAGTTCTCTCTTCTGCTGCCACTTGAAACAACTCCCAGGGTTAAACACACAGTTGTTGGAAAAGAGTTTTTGGCGTTTCTTTCTTTATATTTGGCAATTCTTGAAATCAGAACAGATTTTACTGAAAATGTTTGAAAACTGGAATAAAACCCAAACCTCTGCCATGTTTGTCCTTTGATCTAAGCAAGTAAAGGCCAAATATAAATGAAAAATCATTTTGAAGCATGAGGTAGGCTGACCTTACAGATGTCTTATCTAAGTGTTCACTGTTATATTCTACCAGCTGAGAGGCATACTGCACCTAAAAAACCAATTACAAGATGGAAAATGGGAAAAAAAAACCCATTATGCAGCAGTTTAAAGAAGATGGTCATCATAGCCCAGAATATTCGTTTATTGTTACAAAGCATCAGGAATCACTTTGACATTTTCTACCAGCAAACAAGGAAGCCCACAATGAAGTTACATACACAGGTGTTCACATTCCATCAAAGCAATGCAAAAATACTAATGGAAGAGTGTACAAATTCCAGCAACATAAAAGAGGTATCATTCTCTCTTCAAGTATACTCAAGCTTTAGAGGGTGGAGGTGGTTTCCTTGCAGTCCAAAATAATTAACTGAAAATACTTGTACGTGCACATGCCACTCCTTGGATTTTGTCTCCATAAATTGTCATCATAAATTCATGACATTGCACATGTCCAGTTTATTTCAAGTCAGCTCCTAAGGCAGAAATTTTTATTTATCCAGCAACAAAGCCAACTGAGTTAAAATCTACTGACATCAGCAACACTTTCTAGCACAAGACCGAATTTTGCTCAGAAGCACAAAAAAATGGAGGCAGGACAAAAGTTCAGACTCCAAAGTCCACCAAATCAGACTTCCAAACAAAACACAAAAATATTTCCCATTGCTTTGAAGGCAGCCATGAAAGTGAACCCTGGGCTGACAGTTGAAGCGTCAACTCATGTGGTGACCAAAAGAATACCAAATGGGTATGGTCCCAAGTCATCTCTGTTCAGCTGAAAAGTCACTTAGAAAGTTCCCCACTTCTGCCTGCTTCTTCCTACTCACAAATCTGCACCAAACAGCTACACAACCATTTCTGAAGTGGTTCCTTTTTCTGTTTTGCTTTCCATAATCCACCTTTGAGTCCTGATCCCTAACAAGACAAGTGAAATAGCAGGAGATAGAGACAAGAATTCCTTTTATAGTCTTACAACACTATTACTTCAGAAAATACCTCAGAATTGGGAAGCTTTATTTTGGTGACACATGAGAAGGACATGATGATTTTCCACACAGAAAAAGAACTAGTAATCTGTCCAGAAGAGATGTTCTATAGTATCTCCATTTTATCTGGTCACTATTACCAAAGTGGCTTCGACCAAATCCTTATCACTTTAAAAGAGTTTCTACAAAATGTAATAATTGTTAATATTCAGAATTATTTACACAGACTCCCAACTTTTCATTGACCAGAGTTGAGGTGAGCACAGAAATCAGGCCTATGGGATTTTGCAGCAGTGTAGAACTGTATGCTTCCACTGAAGGTAGCCTGAAGTTATTGGCTGCCTCAAAGTAAAACTTTTTGGCATCTCACAGCACTCTCAATTAATGGAGAATACAAAAAAGTGTGATATTCAATGGGTAAATAAGAGTCCTGTTAGGGGAACTAAAGGGTGTTGCAACTGTTAATAACATGTTATGAATTATTAATATTTTATGAATAGTATTTTTAGTTATTATTAATAATAAAACTTTCAGGAAAATTCCCTGAGATTCTTTGGATGTTCGGTCGATAAGAGGTTATTACACAAAGATTATTTATAAACACTGAATCAAACAGCTTAAACAGTCAGAACTTGGAAAACAGGGAACCTCATAACAGGCGAAAATCCTGACCTCGCCTAATACTCACAGAGGTGATAGGTACAGTGTCCCAAGGAGAAGAGGAGAACGAGTTTGCCTTGCCGCTGTGCTGCAGGCTGCAATGCATGCTGCAAACACGTGGCCGCTGTGAAAGAGGTGTAAATGATATCAGTCCCGAGGAGAGCAGGAGGAAAAGAGAGCAATGGTCCTAATCACCCGTCCTCAAATACACTATTTTGAAGGGTGAAACTGGCCAATAGGCAGTAGTGTCCATTATTTTGGCTAATGAATTCAAAGCTCTGCACCTGGGTGTCCACCCTAACACTTTGAGAGGCAGCACAAGACACCTGACTTGATCATGTGCCATGGGGCTTTCTTCCTTCAAACCCTCATCGCTTGCTCACCTGCCACTCCTGGACCTTGCAACAGGAGGAGGGAAAGAACAGGACTTTGAACTAATTTGGGCAGGATTTATGCCCTGCCAGAACAAAGGGACAGTAATACGATTCATGAGTTGTGGTTTAGAGCTCTCAATTGCTATTTTGAAGTGTGGTTTGATTTTTTTTTTAAGCAGAAAAGGAATTAGAAACCTCAAAGTCCTTTGATAACAGCATCTCCTGATGGAACAGTCAGGGAAGGTTTATTGTGGTGGGAAGATTACATGATTATCTCTTAAAGTACACAGTGTAAACACTTGAAGAAATCACAGGAAGATTTGCAACAAAAAACCACAGTGACTTTAGATTTAGAGCAATGAAGAGTACAGGTTGATCTTGCAGATTCATGGCAATAAAAATTTCCCTTTGCTTTCAGATATTAAAACCCACTTCACACTGGCAAACAGCACCAGTTCTCTCTGTACATAAACACACACATACACACCTACATAACCAGGGCATAATGCAAACCAGCTGCACATTTGTGTGCACACACCTTGATGCACAGAACAAAATCAGACACTGTGGATAAATTTTACTGCATTGGTGATGTCAGCAGGCAGTAGCTGAGCAGTCACTGGTAGCATGATATAATCATAGAATCCTTTTGGTTAGAAAAAAAATGTGAAGATCATCTGGTCCAACCTTTATCTAATTCTACTACCAGGTCGCTCAGCACCACACCTCTGTGTCCTTTAAACACCTCCAGGTATGAGGATTCAACCACCTCTGTGGGTAGCCTATTTCAGTAGTTGAAAATCTTTTCTATATCCAGCCTAAGTCCCCCCCTGGTGCAATGTAAGGCCATTTCCTACAGTCCTGTCGTAAGTTACTAGTGAGAAGAGACTGACACCTACCTCACTACAACTTTCTTTCATGGACCTGTAAAGAACAAGAATTTCTCCCCTCAGCCTCCTTTTTTTCCTGAGTAAACAACTTCAGCCACTCCTCAGAATACCCATTCTCCAGACACCTTCACCTTTCTCTGAAAATGTCTCAGCACTTTAATGGAGTGAGTGACTCAAAACTAAGCCCAGTATTCAAGGTGCAGCCTCATTAGTGCTGATTACAGGGACATGACCACTTTCACAGAATCACAGAAACACCCAGGTTGGAAAAAAAACCTCAGGACCACCAAGTCCAATCTAGAACCCTACTCTACAAGATTCACCTCAAACCATATCCCTAAGCACCACATCCAAATGACCCTTAAGCACATCCAGAGTTGGTGACTCAACCACCTCCCTGGGCAGCTCATTCCAGTGCCTGACCACTCTCTCCATGGAAAGCTTTTTCCTAATGTCCAATCTAAACCTACCCAGTCTCGGCTTGAGGCCATTCCTCCTTGTTCTGTTTCCAATTACCTGTGTTTACTGCTGATCACACTATTCCTGATATAGAGCAGGTTGTTGTTGGCCTTCTTGGCCACCTGGACACATGCAGGTTCATCTTCAGTAGGCTGTCATCTTTCACCAGGCAGCTTCCAGCCAGTCTTTCCCAATCCTAAAGTGTTCATAGGGTTGTTATGGCCAAAGTGCAGGACTCAGAACTTGGTCTTTTTTAGTCTCATCCTGTTGGCCTCAGACCATCAATCCATCCTGTCTAGGTCCCTCAAGGAGATCAACACTCCCTCCTAGCTTAGTGTAATCTTCAGACTTTACTGTGGGTGCCCTCAGTCCCCTTGTCCAGATCATTGATAAAGATATGAAAGAGGACAGGCCCCAACAATGAGCCCTGAGGAACACCACTTGTGACTGGCCACCAGCTAGATTTAACTCCACTCGCTATCATTCTTTGGGTCTGATCATCCAGCCATTTTTTTTTTTTTCCACCCAGAGACATATCCATCCATCTAAGTCATAATATTATGATGTTTAACACCATATGGCACAATTATTTTCAGTTTTCATGAGCTGGAAAAGTGGCATTTTAGAGATATACATACACTGTAGGGCATACAGGGTTGTAACAGCTCTTCAAAGAACATTCTTCATCGTCTCCACACTTCGAACACAAACTCCTCTGGTTAGTTCGCCACATTTCATTAATAAAAATAATTATAGATTCAAATTTCAGACATGAAAAGTTACTATATTTGAAGATACTGTGAGATCAACAAAATTAAAGTAAGCAACACTTCAATACTCCTCACTATTTTCAGAGACAACCTCACAGTAACACCTACACACTAATTTTCACTAAGTCTAAAAGGCCCATCCAAACAAATCCATAAACTGACGAATTATCAAACCCAGTTTTGCCCTGGAGAAAATCAGTGCTCGTTTCCACATCCACTTATGTTTGCAAAGACACTGTGCTACAAAAGCCACAACTAACTTACTCTTGGCTTGCATGGCATCAAGAAGAACATTGTTTTGGTGCTTTAAAGACTATTGGTGTTTTATAGACAATTTCCAAACTGCTCCTGTGCAAATGAAGCCCTTAAATGCAAATACCATTTTTGAGAATATTACATAGAGTTTTATGGACATGATTTTCTAGGTCTGACTTCCTGAAACTGGAAATGGATCTCAATAACAGCAGGTTTAATAAAAAGCTTAGGTTCAGATCTGAACATGGATCTAAATTCAGAATCTTCAGGAAGTCAACTCTTGCAAATCCCTTCTTCCTCCAGAGCATTCATTTCTTTTATAAATAGGAACTGAACTCTTCCAGAGCAGCTATCAGTCAACCATCTGCAAATTACCAGTTTACCTACAAGGCACTTAATATTAACACTCTACACAAAGTTCATCAGGAATAGTAAGATAGGATGACAACAAATGATATGACACCAGCAAGGACAGTTTCCATAAGCAGACAGTGTAACTGCTGAGACTGAAATGAAACCAGGATACTTTTAACGTCAGGCAGTAAGAACTTTAGTTACTATAATTGGTAAGTATTAGCAATAAGCAGGTTTTCTATTGCAAATCAGAAAGTATATGAAGCATTTATGGATGTACATGTACCTGGGAATAGTAAAAATCCAAACTACAAAAAACATCCCACATACAATTTTGTGGAACACCTTATTTCCCCCCTCCCTGACAGACCTTCATTTCTAGTCTCCCACCATTTAAGAAGTGGCAAAGATAATACAGAGAAACTGAAATTCATGAAACTATCCTCAAAATAGTCAGGGAAATATAGGAGAAAGTAAATGGCTGATGAATTCAGCTGCATTGAGCAGCAGTCAGAATTAGTCCCACACATATTGGGAAATGAACATACCCACAAGTGTCACTTGTGAAATTCCTCTGATGTTTGATAACATCTCTAAAATTTGATAGAATTTTAGGCTATGCTCCTAAAAATAGCACCAATGGCTTTGCTATCTTTTTCATTAGCGTACAGGATTAAATATATTTTAATTCCATGGAGAGCTTTGCATTTGCATTTAGTCTAATTCTCGGAAATGAAATTTAATAAAGCTTTCACACAGCCTGAGAGAGAAAAGAAGATGAAGTTTGTCTATTGCAGTTCAGCTGTTGCCTGTGCTGGACAATTAAAAAAAAAAAATAGTAAGAAGAGACACTGGCTTTCCCTTTAAAATTAGCAATTATTCTGTATAAACACTGAGAGTAAAAAGAACTCTGTCCTGAGTATCCTCCTGGGTAAGTACATATACAGGTGGTATTTTTTGGAGGGATGTTACTGAACGCATTTCCACACTTCAAACTGACCATAGTACCAAACTCAACAAATGAACTGTGTTGAATATAAAAAAAAACAACAGGGAATTGACAAATATTGCTCTGGAAAAAACAAACAAACAAACACCAAAAAACCCCAAACAACCAAACAACGAAGTAACGAAGTGCCCAGAATGCCACTACTGCGTAGCAAGACTAAATCAATGTTCAGGAGAAGCACTTCACAGCAGCTTAACAGTCCTGGTTTCTGGCCATGTGAACTGCCTGTGTCACACATTGCAGAGAAGGTATGCTTGTCTGCTGACTAATCTGTGTGGAAAATAACAAGGTACCACCAGTTTTCTGCAGAAGAAAATCCTGGTGCACCGAAGAACACACCACCACTTTCTCTGCTCCCATTCCATAACTGAGACATGGGCAAGGTGATTTCAGTGACAGGATAAGGTGCAGCCATGGAGGTATCTTTTCCCATTCTATAAACTCTCCATTTCACTCAAAGAAAGGCTATATCCACATACCCACCACACAGGCAAACAGTACAGTTCTTAAACACAGACTGAATTGCTTCCTGCCATATCAGGTCCCCAAGAAACAGTAAAAAACTGCTTATGGGTTATGAGACTGAAGGTCCTTCAAATTCAACACCCTACTTTCAACAGCTGCCAGCTGTGGAGCCTTTAAAAAGAGTGTAAAAATCAGGCAAACTGAGAATGATCCTGCCCTTACCAGGCAGGCTTTGTCATCCAGTGGGAAGAAGATTTCTGATTGCACTATTATGTTTGAAGCTACCAACTGCTAATGTGAACTTCGTCTTTAACTCATTATATCTTGTCTCTACTATGACAATGAGCTTCAAGATTTAATTACTTGCTGTGCATAAGAAGTGCTTTCTTTAGCAGTTAAATCTGATACCTGATCATATCATCACTCATTTCTTTGTCCTCAGTATTGTGAAAAATAGTAAATACTCACCCTTGCCTATTCACCTCCTACTGTCCTATTCACTGTCTCCCACTGCAATACCAGATCATTCATCCAGATTCATTACTTTAGAGTTAAACTCTCATTATTGTTCAAGGTGAAAGAGGGTTTTTTTGGGGGAAGTTTTCTCCTGCCAGAAACACTCACCAGGTTTTTTAATATCCTTTGCAAGATTGTCTCTGCATATACTTGTAATTCACACATTTTGACTTTTAATAAAAATGACTAAACCATCCCATCTGCATAACACAGATACATCTGGGTTGCAGCTCCTGTTCATAATTAACAGACAGAGCTCAGTTGTTTATGAAAAAGTTTTTTATTCACCTCTGCACACATCTCCTCATTATTTTGTTTCAAAAAATCTTGACCTTAAATCTTTGTCAAACCATTTCAAGAATGGTAATTTTAGATTTGTGTTTGAGACCTTTAACACTCTTTGAAAAAGCTCCTTTTGATAGCTACAAGTAGACAAAGATGTCTGTAGTCTCCATTTGTTCTTTTTCTGGTTTAGATATTTTGACCTTGGATATTTCAGCTTTACAGTGTCTTTAGGGATGTTCACAGACAGGTAATGTTGTAATGAAGATATCTAATTTTAGGCGTTCTGCAGCATTCAGGAACTAAAATGGACAATTCTGCTCGTGCTGCAAAGTGGGAGTTGTAGCATGAGCAATAGCTGAGTCCCTATGAGCATGAAGAATATCTGTTTTCAACATCTCAATAAATTTCCATACTCAGAACTGTGTTCCTTGATTTTGCTCCTAGGACAAGGCTGTAAGACTGCCCATACCAGCCTGTCTAGGTCAGAGTCCTGCTGTAGAAGTGGCCAGCAAATATACATGGAAGGTTTATCAGAGTGTCCTTTTTGAGCCTCACACTTTCTGAAGGTAGCCACAACCTTCAGTTTTGTGGTCCATGCAGCTACTTGGTCTGCACATATATCACAGAACCCCAGCCTGGAGGGCATCTAAAGGGGACCTACAGGAAGGATGGGAAAGGACTGTTTAGAAGGCAATGGTTTGAAACTGGAGCAGGGCAGATTGAGGGTGGACATGAGGAGGAAATTTTCTACCTTGAGAATGGCTGAATACTGAAATATCATAGAATCATAGAATGGTGCTCCAGCCCTCTGATCATCTTTGTGGTCCTGCTCTGTACTCGCTCCAACAGTTCTGTGTCCTTCTTGTGTTGGGGGCTCCAGAACTGTACACAGCACTCCAGGTGAGGTCTGATGAGAGCAGAGTAAAGGGGGAGAATCCCCTCCATTGCCCTGCTGGTCACACTGCTCTTGATGTAGCCCAGGACCCAGGTGCAGGACCTTAAACTTGGCCCTGTTGAATTTCATGAGATTGGCCTGGGCACACCTCTGCAGCCTGTCCAGGTCCCTCTGGATGGATCCCTGCCCTCTAGCAAGTCGACTGTGCCACACAGCTTGGTGTCATCTGCAAAACTGCTGAAGGTGCACTCCATTTTTCTGTCCATATTCTTGACAAAGATGTTCAACAACACTGGTGCCAGCACTGACCCCTGAGGGATGCCACTTGTCACTGGTCTCCAGGTGGACATTGTGCCTTTGATCACCACTCTGTGTGTGACCATCCAGCCAATTCCTTATCCAGCAGTGCTCCACCCATCAAGTCTGTGTTTTTCCCATTTGGCGACCAGGATGTCATGTGGGACAGAGTCAAATACCTTACTCAGGTCTAGGTAGATGACATCAGTTGCCCTTCTCTTGTCCACTGTTGCTCTGACTTCATCATTAAAAGCCATCAAATCTGTCAGGCATATGCAATATGCTGCCAGGGACGTGGTTGAGGCCCCATCCCTGGAGACATCCAAGATCTTATTTGATGTGGCCCTGGGCTGCCTCATCTAGTTTACATGCCCCTGCTCACCACATAGCAGTTGGCCAAGATGACCTTTAGTATCACTTCCAACCCCATGCAATCTGCGAACCTCTGATTAGAGAGAGAAGAGAATTTCCCTGCTGGCCACAGTCTTCTCCATGGATCCCAGGACACCGTTGGCTTTCTTGGTCCCATTTATACCAGCTTTTTACTGATACAGAGAATGGGATTCACTCTGTACTCTGAATGTCACTTTAATTGGTCACACAATAGAAATTATAAAAATATTTTACTGTTTTTTTTAATTCTGCACAGGGGACATGAAACAGCAGTTGCAACAGGTGAGAAAACAAACACACAAACAAAATAAAACAAAGAAAGAAAACCCTGATATTTTAAGTGTCATACCCCTAAATATGAGAAAAAGACTTGCTGGACACATGGAAACTCTAGAAATGTAGCCATTGCCTTGACCCAGCTCCAAACCTTGAGCAAGGCTTACAGGATCAGCCTGATGAGCAGAACTAATGGTGAATATTGACAGGAGAAAAAAACTGATGAATTGAAATGATAACACTTCATGCAAGTATTGTTTTTAAACATTTTTCTTATGGAGAATTGGTCCTTATTACTGATGGGATATTAAGTCCAGGACCACTAGATCTTCAACTAGTTTCTAATTAACCCACACTGCTCAGGTTGAGCCTGTTGGGAAGCTAGACCTGTTTTACATAACCCAGTAATTATCCACTCATCCTAGCAACTACCTTTGCATTATTTTCTCCCTTCCATTGAAACTCTGCTGCGTCATATAAATAAATGTTAACCCAGAGAAAAACAAGTCAAAGGTCCAGACATAGCTGAAGATGGACAAAAGGAAATGGCTTCAAGTTGTACCAGGGGAGACTTGGACTGTACCTTAGAAGAACATTCTTTACTGAAAGGGTCTTCCAACACTGGAATAAGTTTCCCGAGGAGGTGGATGAATCCTCATTACTGGAGGTGTTTAGAAAATGCAGAACTGTGATGCTGAGGGACATGGCTTAGCACAAGACCTGGTAGAGTTAGATAATGGTTGGAACAGATCATCTTAAGGGTCTTTTCCAACCAAAATAATTCTGTTCCTATAGGATATGGAGGTTCAGCTCCATAATCAATGAATATTCATTTGTACCCACTACGAACTCAAGCAGACATCCACAGCTCAGCTGAAAACAGCCTGAGGAGCACAGTTCACAGCTCAAACAGGCTATCAGGGGTCAATCTGACACAGCAAGTTAGACAGAACAAGGGTTTGGAGTGCAGCTCTGATCCCAAGGGACTGACCTGTTCATCAGGGCTGTCTCCTTAGAGGATGAGGCAGAGTAAGTGTAGAAAAGTAACTGTAATTAAGAAACATGTGGTGAGACCAAAAGTTTGTGAAAGGATGAAAGATCCTCCTCCTAAGGGAAACATTGCAGTCCCTGGGAGCACTAGAATTTGAAATCAAATATTCATAGACTAGAGTGATGCCAACTTTCTGTCCATTGTAGCAGGCACTTCAGTTAACAGTGTCTGTGAGGAACTGAGCCCTGCAGGGTTCACACGGGTCAGGTCCTAAGGTTCTTCCTTTTTTGATGGCTTACTCAGAACATTTACAGATCCTGATCCAGCATGATTTGGACGTGTTTCCTTGCAAAGATCTAACCTCTTTGGACACACACACTGCAGCCAACAGATGAAGGTATTCGGTGTGTCTCTGAAGCAGGCTCTTGCACATTAAGGACCGTAATCATTTCAAAGCAGGAGAGAGCTCTGTGCCTAGTTCACCTGCATATTGATGCAGAACACAGACATCAAGGCAGCTAAAGGCAATTATTCTGATCATTAAAAATTCTAATCAGAATAACTTTGAATTTTGTATTATGCTACAGATAGGAGAGACAATCACAGAACTAGTCACCTTTCTGTTTTCAAGGAGACTTGTGTATTTTGAAGCACTAAATGCTAACCTTCAGCTACTTTGCACAGTGCTTAAAGCACACAGATTTTGTTTGGAAAAAAAAGAGTTTGATTATACACATAAACAGGAAACCTTGCTAAATGTTAAAGTAGTATTGCAATGACATTTCCTTCTCTGTAAGCTTGGGAATCAATTTCTCATAAAAAACAGCCACCCATTTTCAGCATAAATAGTATTAACTAGAGAGGAAGGCAAATTAGAGTCTTTGCTTTAAAAGCACCTTTTTTTTTCAGGTGGCTTTTCATAACTGTCTTTAATTATGAAACTGATTTACCCAACTACATCCTTCCTTTGGCACCGTGGGTTGCTTTAAGCTAAGCACTTGCAGTTGCTGCATACTAGGAAGCATAGCTACAGTAAGCAAGGTGATCTCAGGAACCATCTACCTACTGAAAAACAGATCTGTTGCAAATCTCATCTACCCATCTAGAAGCATAATGCACAACAAAGCTCGCCATTCAGGTCAATGTCCTCTTACGATGACCTCCCTGGGGCTAAGCAATCTGCACCAGACAAGGTTCTGACTCATTATTGACTTAAGACAGGACTCATAGCATGCAATTCCCTTCACTTCACTGTGGCAGGGTTGAGTGGGAATAACATGCCCCAAACCTTATTCTTTCCTCTTCCATATATTGTGTCAGAGGGCAGGAGAAGGAAAAGGGTGACGGGGGAAGGAAGTAGATCTCACACTCACTGAAACTCAGTTTCAAGGCCATCTATCTCATCTGATGGTTATCTAATCGATGCATATGTCACCTTCTCATATAGATCCTTGTATCTTCCCACACACAGGCTGCTGCGTTTTTATTTTTCAGAGGCATTTCTTTTTGTTTATGAAAGGAATAAAATATCATACAAATTATCCCCACTAAATCATTCTCTTTAAATGTCTGGCTTCCTTTTCATGTTTGTCTCTGACCTACTGTCGATCCCATTTACATGCAAACATTACTGGAGCACTTCTCCTGTATCAGCATTCATTAGCAGCTCCAAGTGCCTGGCACACCACGGGGGTTTTGCCTACTATGCAGTTTGGGGATGTTCTTCTCAGAAATAGGAGCAGATAATGAGGCAACAACACTAATCTGTATGGTTTCTGTCACCAGCGCTCTCGTTTATTTCAGCAAGCAGCAACGGGGGAATATTTCCAAGGGCTAGCCTTTCTTCCAGAGTTTCTGTAGTCAAAGGCACTTTTAGACCTGTTTTCTCCATTGTTAGCTATTACTTACTGCCCTTCCCCACCCTGTAGCACACTGCAAGGCGCCTCAGCAGCAAGGTTTAAACATGTGTGGCTGTATACTTCTATTTCAGGAAAGCCAACTATATGTGCTAAGTTTGGCAGGACTCAGCCCACAACCACTGCTCCAAAGATGAGTGTGAAAGAGTTCTACACTGACAATGGAAGATAAATGCACTCGGGATTCCTGGTAGTCTCTAGAGGAGTCAGATTGTCTGACTGGCAACACTGTTGAATATGTTTCTGTACAGATAATCTAGAGATAATAGATGTCTTTCTAGCCCCTGGCCCGTGACGCTGCTGCAGGAACTTACACGACAGCAGCCTTCTCTAGCTGAAACATGGAAAAATTTGAAACATTTCCAAATTAAAATGTTTTCTGAATGGATTTTTTTTTTTATTGGAGGTCACGTGACTGCCTCTCTCCTGTGTCAGCTTCTGGGGAGGCTTGGAGGCAGAGAAGCCCACAGCCTGTCCAGCTCTCTCTTCTAGGATGGAGAGAAGTTAAACACAGATATCAAGGGTAGAAATCAGCTCACCTGCCTATTAAACTTTCTTTTCACCCAGTAAAGGGATTCTGTAGAGCTGGTCTGGGATTACATACTTCTGACAGGCCATCTAATGTTGATACCAAACATTTTCCTAGGAAGAACAAGGCTGTGTCAGGGTTACCCTGTGGCCTTCTACAGCAATTAACTTGCTGTTTAACAGTCAGTTCTTAATTAGATAGCTGTCTAATGTGTAACTCTGAAGTAAGCCAGGTGGTAACTGCACTAGCACAGTACAGCGTAAAGCAGGGTTCACTAAGGAGGCAAGCTGCATGTATGAAACACAAAAACTAAAGTGGTTACACACTGAAACATAGCAACAGGATTTCTAAGCCACTGCAGCCACACATCTTGGGACTGCCAAGTGGTTTCAGCTGAAGTCAGTGAGAGCTATGTGTGAGGATTACAGAGCAGCAGGAATTTAGAAGAACTCAGCTTTACTTCAACAAAGTGTTGCACCTTTCAGGAGTGCCATGGAATTATAGAATCATTTAGGCTGGAAAAGACCTTTAAAAACATCAAGTTCAACCATTAATCTAACCCTACCAAGTCTGCTGCTAAACCATATCCCTTAGTGCCACATCTACACAACTTTTAAATCCCTCCAAGGATGGTGATTCAATCACTGCCCTGGACAGCCTCTTCCAGTTCTTCACAGCCATTTCAGGGAAGAAATCATCCCTCATATCCAATATAAACCTCTCCCGGTGCAACTTGAAGCCATTTCTTTTTCTCCTACTGCTTGTTACTTGGGAGAAGAGACCAAACCCCACTCAGCTCACACCTCTGTTCAGGGAGTTTTAGAGAATGAGAAGATTTCCTGTCAGCCACTAGGCGAAACAACTCCAGTTCCCTCAGCTGCTCCTAACAGGACTTGTGCTCTAGATCCCCCACCAGCTTTGTTGCCCTTCTCTGAGCCCACTCCATCACCTCAGTGACCTTCTTGTATTGAGTGGCCAAAAAATGAACCCAGCACTCAAGGTGTGACCTCATCAGTGTCAAGCCCAAATACCATTTGCCATGTCACTTCCATTTTCTGAGCCTGTGCACAATATCACTTTTTGCCATTTTCAATCCCTCTGTTCTACAAGACTGAGCTACTCATGAAGATGAGTGTCCTTTCCTTTCCTTTCCTTTCCTTTCCTTTCCTTTCCTTTCCTTTCCTTTCCTTTCCTTTCCTTTCCTTTCCTTTCCTTTCCTTTCCTTTCCTTTCCTTTCCTTTCCTTTCCTCTCCTTTCCTCTCCTTTCCTCTCCTTTCCTTTCCTCTCCTTTCCTCTCCTCTCCTTTCCTCTCCTTTCCTTTCCTTTCCTCTCCTTTCCTTTCCTCTCCTTTCCTTTCCTCTCCTTTCCTTTCCTCTCCTCTACTCTGTTCTTCTATTTTATTTGTCCCTAAAACACAGTGATAATGTTGCAGACTCTGTTTAAGAAAGTTTCCTATTTTTTTTCTCCTAATACCAACCAGCTTTTTTTTTTTTTTCATATTCCTTTAAAATATTTACATTTTGAAGATTCATTCTAACACGAAGACATAAGACAAAAGTAATTGGCAGTTTGAAATATCTCTGCACTGAAAAGGAAAGCTGGCAGGTGCCTCATCAGAAAGCATCCAAGGGTCTCCATGATTAAGCACTCGAGTGCATATCAGTACAGATGAGAGTATTTAAAGGCTTAAATCCTTAATTTCTTTTTAATTTTTTTTACTCCTAATGAACTAACTTTAAATCTTTAATGACTCTTTGAAAGCTTTTGAGTATATAATTTTTTAAAAAATGGTATTTCAAGAAAAAAATCAGCATAATCCACTTTTAAATTTTCTAACCCACTTCTTTGCTTTGTCTGACACCACTGCTTACCTCATCTAAATGCAGCTGTTTGGAAAAAATTTCTTCTCTTGTATATTCTTGACTTGTCCAGTGACACCATATTATATAAAAGATGTTAAAAAACAGAATCATGAAATTCTGGAAAGACCTCTAAGATCATCAGGTTCAAGAGTTAACCCAACACTGCCACATCACCACTAAACCATGTCCCTCAGCACCATGCATACACAATTTTGGAACATTTTCATGAACAGCCTCTTCCAGGGCTTGACAACCCCTTCAGAAAATAAACTGTTCCTAATATCCAACCTAAACCTCCTAGAGCAGAATTTGAGGCCATTTCCTCTCCTTTTGTCAATTGTTACTTGGAAGAAGAGACCAGTTCCCATCTTGCTCCTGCCTTGTTTCAGGGAGTTGCTGAGATCAAGAAGGTCTCCTCAGCCTCCTTTTCTTCAGTCTAAGCAACCCCAGTTACCTCAGCCACCTCGCACAAGATTTATACTTTAGTCCCTTCATCAGCTTTGTTCCCCTTCTCTGGGCAGACTTCACCACTTCAATTTCCTTCTTGTAGTGAGGCTCAAAACTGAGCCCAATATTCAAGATGTGGCCTCACTTGTGCCAAGTACAGAGGGAAAATCCTTGACCTAGTTGTGCTGATAAAGACCAGGATGCTGTCAGTCTTTTTTGATGCCTAGACATACAATTACATATCTGTATAGTACTCTCATTATGCACTGTAAACCTAGACATGTCCTTCAACCCATTCTCAATTCTAAGGAATAAACTGAGGGACAGGAATGTGATTTCTTCTTTCATTGTGTTAAGGTATTGTATCTGCAACCAATGAAGTGAGGATCTAATCTAAATCCTTTAAAAGGCCAATGAAAATATTCATTAATTTAAATGATTTTAACACTGGAGCCTTACAGCGCACTACCAAGTATCCCTGGTAAGGTGAAAATACTTGGCAAGAGAAATAAAAGTCCTGACACTGGTGCATATCCTGAGACCTTGGTGCCAGAACCAAGCATGAATTAGAACCCCCTTGATGAACAGTATTCCTGCACAAGACAATTTATCAACATGCATCCTTTTAATGCTATTGAAAACATCAAGGAGGAGCCTATATATGACATTTTAAAAATGCAAAACAGTCTAATTTAAAAATAAAAGTATATAATAAAATAAACTTGTGTAGTGAAATTGATGCTCAAACTGCCCTGGAGCTGAAGCTCCTACCAAAGGGAATACCCCACTAACCATGTGTTTCTGCTGCAAAATGCCTCACTGAAACCAGTGGCGCAGCTTTTCACCAGGAGTCTAAGCAGTAAAAAACATTGTGAAATCAAACATGAAACATCTCATCAAAACTGCCAGCCATCCCTTAGAATGTACTAGGCTTACATCCATACAGGAGAAGCCTGCTTTCCTACAGTCTCTCCTCTTACAAACACAACAAGAAAGGAAGCAGCAGAGTCCCATCACACACCTATCAAGAACTTTTGGGGCTGTACCTGGTGTGAAAACTCTGGGTTATGCCCACAGCATGGCAAAACTCAGCTGCCAGCTGGTGGAGAAAGTGGAAGGTCACCAAAGTTATTAATGTTTGGCTCACAGCAAATCTGCTGATCAGAAATCTAACCTGCCTTCCTTCCTGATAGCTCTGCCTGACATCCTCAGTGTCACGTAGCCCAGTGATCGATTGTCTCCTCCCTACACTGCAGCTGGTCTGCTCCCAGGATGGACAGGAGAGAACATTTCACACAGTGCAAGGCAACCTGTGCCAAATGTGTACTGCCACTAGAAAAGCACAGCAGATGGGCCAGAGCATCTGCTTTGCAGCATACATACAGTGTGGCTTACGTTCAGTGCACCTGACTGCTCAGGCTTCCTCCTTTAGTTTACAGGAGGATTTGGGCTGTGCTGGTTATTATGTACCTTCAGAAACAAGCCTCAGAACCTCCACAAACTTTCTCCATTACCTTCAGTCCCGTCTCAAGTCCAGCTCAGACAGGAAGAAGAATTACCATGAAGAAACACAATAGAAACAGCACCCAAGCTTTGAAAGAAGCAGTACTGCTCATGAGGCACAGCAAATTTCCCTCACGTAATTACTTTTCTTTCATAGTTTTTCTTCTTTTCAATAATAATAAAAAAGTCCATTCAGTCAGAGTAATTAGATTTTGTTTAATAAAACATTAAGGCTTGATTTTGAAGGAGAAAGAAAAGAAACACGGGAAGAAAGACTAGCTCTTTTCACAAAGGTGGAAGCTGAGCGTACAATAGCAACTAAGCGGTTTTGGAAGCCCACCCTACTGGGAGCTCCAGACACTCCTGAATTGTTCCCACCCCACAGACACACAGAATTTGCTACTGACTGCAGTTATATTTTCATCTGCTGACAGGCCTGGAATGAAGTGGTGCTCCCCAAAGGCAGGCTACAAACACAAAGTCGAAGAAATTGTATGCCACAGATCATCAGCCAATCTAATTATTTGGCTGAGACAACGTAACATTTCAGCAGGAAAACAGCATTTGATTTGGGTGACATGAGCAATCTATCCAGAATCAAGGAGAATGCAAACAAGTGCCATGTATGTGTATAATCTTTACCTAAAAAACAGCAGTTTCAATAGTACAGGTAATTTATCAAAATGCTATCAACTACATCAGAAACAAAAGAACAAGTTAAGTTATACTCCAGAAGTGCACTTTTTGCAGTGCTGAAACCTGGAGAAACATGAAAGAACTGTGAATTAGTAGCCAAGTCATCCCAAGAACACTTAAAGGTATGCAATTAGGAAGGGGCCAGAAAGACACAAGAAAGAACACAGCAAGAATCAAACTCTTGAAATACTTTATCTCATTTATCCTTTGTCCACATAAAAAAACCTACAGGAAAGAAAGTGACAAAATTCCGGCCACATTAATTGGGCTGATGGCCAGCTTTGGTCTGCAGGCTGTAGGTTAGTCATTCTCACTTAAACTACAGGAGAAAAAAAAATTAATCTACCTTTGGCTGTTCTCAGGCTCAAAGACTGGATTTTACCCATAACTTCCATCTCTTGTGAGCTACAAAACTCAAGGAACCAGACATTCCTCAGCATTCCTTGGTACTACATTCCCAAGTCTCCTGTAGTGATCAGGTTGAAGAGCACCCTCTGGTTCCTATCTTCTAAGGCTTTTTGGTTTCCTATTGCTGTCCCTTAATTCTCAAGGTTAGATCTTAGTCTGTAAGGAGCTTGCAAATTGGTGGCAACTCAAGAAGAAAGTAAAAAAAATCAGGATTGAGTTCTTTTTTCTGAGGTGGAGACAGGATCTGAGATTAGAGACAACAGGTCACAGAGAAGCTGTCTGGACAGCAGGTGTGGGAGCTGCAAGAGGAGAGAAAAGAGCTCTGAGTGCAGCAGGGCACTTTGGTCTTGATTTTCTTAGCAGGTAACACCTCATCCTCAGAGGAGTTACACTCCACTTGCACTTGTGCTAAAAAGAATTGGATCCTTTAGCATTGCCAAGTTACAACAAGCAAAGACAGATGAGGTGCTCAGAAACAGCAGCATTTTCTGTATACAGTATCCAAGCAACCTGCTGAGGAACACTGACTGTGCTGCTTTTAATATAGTAAGAAGGCAAAGGTAGGGAAGAAAGAGAGAAAAGAAAGCTAGCAGAGAGTCTGGACTCCCACTGGAAGCTTCAACCTATTTCAGAGAAAATTATGTAGCCTGTCTGATTAGAAGACACAAGATCAAAGTGTGAGTAACCCAAAGGAATAATTGAATTCACCTGATAAAAAAAAGCTCAAAAAGGTAAACATAATCAGAAAGAGAATGAGGCAATTCCAATTAATTTCCTTTTTATAGAACAGTTACATGTTCCATTTCCCATATGCCAGCATCACCAAAGTGTTTTCTGAAAGCCGAAGACATTGAGAAGAATTCACCAGCTGAGTACTTGAGACACCAGGTCTGAACCCTCAGTAGTGGGCTTCTTCCTTCCCAGGACTGTGGACCATCACTGCAATCTCTGTACTCAAGTTGCATGCTCAGATGCTTTTTCTCTGCTCATGTGCTATGTTTCTGTCTATTAATACAAAACATATATTGTACACAGTGCAAAAATGAGCGTTGTTCACATTCAAGATACAACCCCTCTCTACTCTCAGGTACTCTTCTGAATTTATACAGATGCCTTTAAATTCCTCATGATAAATTAGAAACATGCAGGTATGCACTTGTCTAGGTTCCCCTCATCTTAAAATCACTGGTACTTTACTACAGTAAGAGGGAGTTTGTCATTTCCCTTAAATCATCCCTGGCTTTTAGTGTCAGTGCTCATTTTGCACAGCTGCAAATGGCTCACTTGTCCTAGGAGAGAGCTATAGTCATGATTTCATTTACAAGCGATTTATTTCTATAAAGTACATAAAAATCATTCTGACCAGATGGCTTTAGTATTCCAGTGGTGCAGCTACGGAAATAAAACAAGAGATCATAATTTCTCTAAGTAATGAAAAAGAGAATCTCATTTTATAAGAACTATGGATAAAATACATGAAGGTTTTCCCCTGTTTTTAAAGGTTTTAAATAATCAGATCATTGAAGGGGGTGGAGGCAAAGAACACTACATGAGGTTGGACTTGCTATCCATCATGCCTGATATCCCATGCAAAGCAATCAATCCTTCATGATTAAAAAAGGGATTTCATGCCTTCGACCTGAACCAAACAAGTCTTCGAGTTTCGTTGTAGGTTTCAATGTACCAAGCCACGAAAGCATGTTGTGTTCTGCCTTTGATATAACAGAAGCAGACTTTGGCCGGTTCAGATTATCTAACCACTTCACTCTGACCTCTAGAGTTAGTTGAGTAACTTAAAATTCACCCACTTTCCTCTATCCTCCAGTTTCCAAACCATCATCTTTTTGGAACTTTTCAGTGGTCACTGAAACTGAATATAAATTGACAACAACAGAAAATGTTCTTTCTGGCCTGAAAGAACTTTCATATCCATGCTACTTTTGCTAATTCAGGAAATTTAGTCTCTGGTCTCAGATCTTTCAGGGCTATCATTACTCAACGCAGTCTAATATTGCAACCGTTACACTGTAGTGGACTCTGCTGTCTTCAAGTTATTACAGCCATACTATTTTTTCTTAGGAGCCTAGCAGTTTACTGAAGGAAATCAGTAAGTAATTATTCATGGTCTACTCTGCCAAAAGCTCATGGTGGAGGCTTGGAAAATTTCCCAGCCATGAAAACAAAAATATTTCTCTTACAATAGAGTTCAGCATTTGTCACCAAGACTCCTCATTTCCTCTAAGCTGGTTTCAAGTTAAAAGGTGTCAGTTTGACACCATATGCAAAGCTGCTAGGTACCTAGATAGGAAGTTAGCACTTTTATTCCCTGCAGACCCAAGAACTACACAAGAAGATTGGAACAGATGGTGAGGAAGTCAGGAAACGTATGTTTTTGTCTGGACACCTTCATACCATGAAATGAAAGAAAGCACCTTTCCTCTATCTGTTGCTACCACTCCTTACAGCTCCTTGTTTTGTGTGGTTTCCAGTTTGGCACAGAAGGAAAGGAATACTGTGGTTATGTGCAGTGCTACATCAAATTCTCTAGCTACTTCATAATATTGCAGATAGATTAAAATGGGAGCAAGAAAATCACAGATTTCACTAGGTACTGCTTTATGAGTTTGAACCGCTCAAACACCAAACACAGAGGGCCAAAAGACATACAAACTTTCTACCAGGAGAGAAATAGTGAAGCTAAGAAGGGGAACAATGCCATTTTTTTATAAACCATAGATGTTTTACTTCAAATGAGATTAAAACTTTTTTTTTTTTTTTTTTTTTTTTAGCTGCCTTTGGCCCCAGGTCCTCCCTTCATCAGGATGGATTGTCTTGGCAAGTGCACAGAGCCATGCTTTAGAAACACCTGAACAGCAACACTCAGTTTCCCAACTAAAATCAAACATTCTCAATGGCCATGAGGGGATTTCAGAGGCAAAACTCTTTGGAAACGTGTAACTTATCTTAATGTCCCAGTTGTTTGGGATACAGTTAGTTTTATGCCACCCAATCAGTCTGCAAACTGTCTCATTCTTTCTAAAGACCAGCAAGCCACCAAGCCATGCACACTTCCATAACCCTAGGTTTGCTGGTGAATTTTGTAATTCCAGGGATATTTGAATGTGCAGAACTGAACTCCAAAGTCAGCTTGCATTCTAGGTGGTTCTGCAAAATCTGACACCTTCCAGTGGGGAAATTGCAGGTGGACAGAAGCTTCCATTCACCAGAGACTTGTTAATAGGAAAGATACTCTAAAGCCAGAATTCACCAGGATACAGAGAAATCCAAGGAAGAGTACATCCTAAATCCTCAAGTCATGAATATTTGCCATGCTGTGGACTACTGTGATAATACTGAAACTCAGAAAGGATTTTTCTTCCCTTTTTGCCACAGCTGCTAGGAAAATTCATGCCTTTAGCAGCAGTAATTATGACTTCACATACACTTCAAGCATGGGACAGAGATGAAAATTATTTAAGAGTCACAAGATCTTTTTGCCTGGATATATATCTGTCCTGAAATTTAAATATCTCTAAGAATCACTTAAGAATTCAATGATCATTGCTCTCTTGTTTCTTAAAGTCTGAAGTGAAGAAGGTGCAACTCAAAGATTACTCATGTGTGTGTTACTCATCACTAGCTGGATGAAAAAGTTCTGTTGATCACTTTTTTGCTGTTACTATATGAGCAGCTGTGACATTTAATTCATGTTATATGGAAACAGACTTCTTGATGAGAACTTCTGAGTACAAGATGCTTAAGAAGCTTAGAAAAATCATTAAGTAAAAGGAATAGACATTTCTCAACCAGAAATAAGTTTCTGGATGAAGGCTTCTGTCTGCATTGAAAAATATTTTGACTAGCTAAAACCCAAATGAATTGTTCACAATATTTATTTTTTTTTTAGAATTTATTCCACAGAAAAAGTCAGCTTTCAAATCTTCATTGGTGCCTTTTGACAATCTAAAGGTAAATTAAAAGTATTCCCTGTGATGCGTTAAGGTAGAGCACGATTCTTTATGCTCCAGTTACTGGAAAGACCAGAGAAGTAGAAATAACTGAACTAAAAAATTCTATGAAATATACAGTCCCTTTAGCTCCATAACCTGGGCAGCTTTTCCAAAATCACCAGCTTCAAAAGCTTGTGATTTTGAAGAAGAAGAATAGAAGGTGATACTCAGAGCGTGTTTTGATAAGCTGCACAGGAGTTATTATGCCAAAGTCTTTCTGCAAGCTTAACTATTCATTTGATAGGTAAATTCTTAATGTCTACCTTAAGAACAGAGCTTAGTGCACAGAAACAAAATAGTCACTGAACCCAAACCCCTTAAAAATACAGAAGATAATAATTTTTAAAAACTAGTTGGTATTCACTATGAAGAGAGGCAACGCTTGTTGACAACTGGTCACACAAAGAGGCAGGATATAGCAGAACCCTCCTCCCTCATTTATTTATGCTCTACACAGAATCGTAGAATAGCTTTGGTTGTAAGGGACTAGTAGTCCAACCCCACTGCAGTCAGAAGGGAGATTTTCTGCTAAATCAAGTTACTCAGAATCCTATCCTGGAATATTTCCAGGAATGTGACATCTACTACCTTTGTGGGCAACCTGTGCATGTCTCACCACTCTCAGTGTGCAAATGCCCATTTCTGTCCAAATCCTCCATTCTACTGTATATGTTGCAACAGTTCCTGCTTTATCTTGAATCCCTTCTTTAGAGAGTACCTGTCAGTAGTAAAACAAGTTTGTAAAGTAGTCATCTCATTGTCCTTTTTTTTCAGGCACTGGGATACTTTGAGAAATGAACTAGAAGTTGTGCTTGAAGAATGGAGAAGAGCTGAGAATTACTCTACAGACTAAATGAAAGGCAGAGTTCAAGTGAGGCACAAATGTAAATGTCAAACAGAAAAATATTACATTTGGATTTACTGGGACAAAACAACAACAAAAACAAACAAAAGAAGACCAACAAAACAACAATAGACCTCCACCTGAAAGTACTGTTTGTCAGTACAAAGGTGGGACAAGGATTTGTGGAATTTATTAATAATAAAACTGAACATGAGCTGAGGGTAAACACTGACTATAAGCTAACCAAGTGTATGCAGCAACATTCACACAAGCAAAGCCAGCTGTGATTCCAAGCTAAGGAGGGCAACATCACTATCACGTGAAATCAGGCAGAGGAATCCTGCTACCCATGACCTAGATATGACAAGACTGACAACAACACATCATCACAGTCACTGCTTCCCCAGCTCAGCAGTGAGACAGAGGAAGGGTTCCTAAACAATCACAAAGATGAGTGAGGGTTTGATATCTCTGAGAGGAACATAAAGAGACACACATCAGGAACTAAGATTTGCCAAATTACATGTGTCAAATATCTACAAAATGACCTCTACAGACATAATGCAGCTCAGCTCAGGCTCTCAAGGATCTCAGAAGGTTTATGCTGTGGTAGGACAACATTGAAGGGTGATTGAAAGATGCTTATTTCTCTGTGTATAGTATCATACTTCAGTTGTTATGAAGAAAGATTAAGTACACTAAATACATACAGCCTGAACAAGTGAAGGCTGAAAATCAACAAACCAAGACTGCATAAATTAATTGTTTACAATAGAATAAACACCACCATGGAGAAATACTTATTTCAATATAAATAGATCTAATGGAATGAGCACAAAGAGTTCTTTGAAATCCCAGGTAAAGTTTTGAAAGCAATAATAACATGGTTTCTGGGGAAACACTCAAACAGTCACTGTAATATTTCTGAACTAGACTAAGAAAAACTCTTGGAGGCACAGACTGATAAAGTAATTTTCTTACTGATGTTCCACAAGATCTTTCCTATATTCACAATACTTCAGTCTGTGACTGTATTTATGAAAAAAAAACCTGACAAAACCTCCCAACCTCAAAATCCAGAACACATACATGAAACACAGAGAAGAAAATGAATCACTCCAAAATTGGACTTCAAACCTTAGTATGTAAGTCTGAGTTGTTTAAAATTAATTTTACTTTGTTTTCTTTTCTTTTATTTATTTTAGCAGTGTCATTCTATAAATAGCTTCTAAAACTATACATCTATTCACTGATGATTGGCATCATGTCTGAAGTTAATAAAAATAGACATTAATTAAGCTGGAAAAATACAATCATTTTATATGCACCCAGTTTGTAAATGAACATTTGCTAGCGCTCTTTCCGATAGTGCATCAAATCATAAGAGCAAACAGCTGAAATGACAAGTACAGCATATACAGAATCATAGAACCATTTAAGCTGGAAAAACCTCCAAGATCAAGTCCAACTAGCATGGCCAGGTCACCACTAAAACTTGCCTCTCAGCACCACATATTTGCAGAATCACAGAAAGATTCAGGTTGGAAAAGACCCTCAGGATCACCAAGTCCAACTCCCTACTCTACAAGGTTCACCCTTAAACATATCCCCAAGCACCACTTTTAAACACATCCAGGGTTGGTGATTCCATCACCTTGCTGAACAGCCCACTCCAATGCCTGACCACTCCTTCTGTGAAAAAATCTTTTTCCTAATGTCCAGTCTAAATCTACCCAGTTACACCCTGAGGCCATTCCCTCTTGTTTCCTCACTAATCATATCTGAGAAGAGACCAGCACCAGCCCCTCCACCACTTCCTTTCAGGTAGCTATAGACAGCAATGAGGTCTCTCATCCTCTTTCTCTTCAAACAAAAAAGCCCCAGCTCCTTCAGTTGCTCTTCATTAGATTTATTTTGCAGACCCTTTACCAGCTTTGTTGCCCTCCTCTGCACTCACTCCAGCACCTCCATATACTTCTTGTATTGAGGTGCCCAAAACTGAACACAATACTTGAGGTGCAGCCTCACCAGAGCCAAGTAGAAGGGTTTTTTGAACATTTCCGGGGATGGTGATTCCTTCACTGCCATGGGCAACATGCTTCAGTGTTTTACAACCCTCTGGGGGAAGAAGTTGTTCCTAACGTACAACCTAAACCTCCCCTGGTACAACTTGAGGCTGTTTCCTCTTCTCCTGTTGTTTGCTACTTGGGAAGAAAGAGCAAGACTTACCTCACTGCATCCTCCTTTCACAGGTAGCTGTAGAGAGAAAGAAGGTCTCCCCTCAGCCTCCTTTTTTCCCAGGCTAAACAACTCTGGTTCCCTCAGCCACTTCTCATAGGACTTCACCATCATTGTTGCTCTTTTTTGGACCCATTCCAGCAGCTCAGTGTCCTTCTTGTAGTGAGGGGTCCAAAATTGAACCCAGCTCACATGATAAAGATGACTACATATATACCTCTACATATGTAGATATGATAAAGAGGAATAGAGTGTCTGAATGTCTTTTAAGAAATTAAATTTCTCCATTTATGCTTACNGATAATCTGCAGGAACTCAAAGCTTATCCAAGAAACTGGAGACTTACAACATACAAAGCAAGTTGACAGTATAACAATGTCAACTGCTCAGAAACCGAAAGGCATTTAGTAATGCTGGCTTCTTACAAGTAGCTTACACAAATTTTCACAAAACGCAATAGCATTTTCTCTCTTTTGCAGAGCAGGAAATAAAGGCACAAAATTACTTCCTGAGAGTGTCTGACCTGGCCTGCAGTAAAACAAAGGTGCACTATTGTGTTGGTTTGAGCTAATTGGAGAATTTCTGTGAGAAATTAGACTGCTGCCTGAGAGTGAGAAATTAAACACTGTGTCCCTTCACCCAGTTTTGACTGAGAGAGAAGCAGGTTGTTTTAGAATGTTCCCAAAACATCCAGATAAGCCAGTGTGCTTGCGCAGTTCAGTCGGCTCTGGGTCGAGCAGGCTTCACCAGCTTTTTTCCTTTGTCTCTCTGCCTTTGAACTAATTCAGAGTAAAATTATTAAAACCATTCATTCCTTCCTGCCACTAATCTTTCTGACCGATCTTCAGCTTATCTGCAGCATCATCAAGTGGTGAGATAAAGCTGGGGGAAAGAGGGAGAGGTGGTACAGGGGAGTTTGGTTTCCCTCTCCTGGGGATTTTGGTCTCCAGGAGGGGTGTGGTGTCTGTATTTCTATTTTACTGTATATTTCTGTAAATATCTGTTATATCTTGTAAATATTTGCTTGTATATTTGCATTGCTGTAAATATAAAGCTTCATTTATTAACTTCCAGTGTGTTTTTCTGAGTTTTAGCCGGGGTTTTAAAAGGTGGGGGGGGCAGGTCACTGCAAACCCACTACAACTATGCATCAGCAGTGCTCCCAGTGCCAGCTACAACAGAAAGGCCAGGGATTGAAAAGGAATGAAAGTTATTGTTGTGAATTATAAGGAAAGCTGAGTGGGAAAGTTGCTGGAGACTAGAGTGGGTCAGAACATACTGCTCTTTTTGAGCCATGCTGTTCTGAAGGTTGCTGTGAAAGAGAAAATAGTTCACATATAACAGCCTTATGGAGACTAGAGTTAGGGCTTCAAGTCCTTTTTTGGCCTGACTCATTATGAATCACACAGAGCTCAATCTTCTGTACACCTCCGAGTCAAAGAAGGTCTTGGCTAAACAGAATTTTTGAAACCATACAATATTGAATGATCTCTGATTTCAAAGAAACATTTTCTTTTTCAAAGAAATGGATATTGAAAGACTCTGAAGTGCTTTTAAGAAAACACAGTTCTTACCCTCAGACTTCTTCAGACCTGCTTCATGAACTTTGGGGTGCTTCATTTCCTGCCAAGTAGCTTGAAAATCCTGCTCTGTTTCCAACTCTAAATCTGTCACCTTTCGTAAGCACTGAATTCACTGTAAGAATAAATAATTATAAAGAACTTGTTCACATATCAGGCAGCAATATGTCCCACATCATAAAAACTCATCAGTCAAGTTTTAAGCAGTATGGACTAGCATGAGCCGAAACACCCAATTAAAATGTTCTACTGTAGTTCAATATCTTTCTCAATGACAAATTCCTCATCTCCAAGACCCTTTCACATACAAAAAGTATTTTCCTGAGACCCTACTTTACAGGAAGACATGAATATGATTTAGAGGAAGATACTTTGCACATTGTGGTACCTGACATCTTTTATCTTGTTGCAAAGGTGGTTGTGGTTTACCAGAATGAATCCAAGTCTGATACAATAATTTATTTTGTCTGTATGGAGCACAAGGGAATTCTCTATGGTTGTATTTCCTCTATGAGGCTTTCCTCATATAAATAAGTAACAACTGGAAGCATTGTGTTTATATACTTGAAAAAGTAATTTACTGACTACAGGAATATCCAGAATCTTTAGGCAATTTACTGTGTGTCAAACACTTTGTCAAGCCCATTGCTCCTGTTACCAGAGAAGTTAGTTTGCACTCTTCATAAGTCCATGCAAAGAAACTCCTTTCTTCTCAGTGGAAAGGAAGTGAACTTGCCCAGTTTACAGCATTCTAAGGAGAGTCTTGACCACTGCATCTCCAACTGTCCAAACATATTTGGATCAGCAATATTTCCTGCTGTCCATAAAATTTTCAGGGTGATTTTATCAGCATATAGAAAACTATTCTTGGGCTTCCTCCTGTGCTACATTTGTCATTTGTGTCTAACAGTTTCTGTTAGACCTGTTTAAAACGATCTGTGCTATAGGACAAAAAAAAAAATTAAAAAAAAAAATTCCTGACTTTTACTTAAACTAATACTCCACATTCTCTATTTCTCTGAGGAAGCACGACAAAGTAACAAGCCTGTTACCTTTCATTCATGTTTACCAAGCCTTTCAACTGCATTTATTGCTGCTTCTATATTGTAAAGGACATTGAAATACTGACTCCGCAGTCCAGCCCACAGCTGTTTAAAGGAAAGAAATACTACATCTGGAGCAGAAAAAAAAAAAAAAAAAAAAAAAAAAAATTTTCCCCACCTTAACCTCTATGGAGAAGCCAGAGGCAAGGAGGGCTCTCAAAAAAGGAGGTCAAAACAATCCACTATGCCACAAAAATATAGTATAAAGACACATTAAAGAACAGTTACTGTGCCAGCAGGGGACAAGGAACCATGAAAACAATTGCACAGCCCTTGCCTGTATTCTTTTGTCAAAGAATATCCTCAAATAGTCGCAAGAAATGAAGCAGAACAAAACCTTAGAGAAATATAACGCTCATTAAGCAACCCATTTCAAGAGTGAGTGAGAGGTTGTGGCTCTTTGCATCCAGTTTTGGTACACTCACCACCTGTTCGCTTCCTCCATCTTCAGGCCAGGGGAAGACTTGAAGGTACTCTAGAGACAGCAGCCTGCTGATATTACAGCCTGCAGCCATTTGACCTTTAGGCTGTGATCCCATAAATTGGGTAGGGTGTGGCTGGGTCATGCTGAGGGAAATCCCTGTTCTCACTCTGCAGTGGACTCAAGTGCTGCAGAAGAGCCAGGGCTGGGGACACATAAACCTTCCTTTCTGCTCCTACAAAATGAGAAATGACCAAACCAGAAGAAGGCCATGAAGGTTATCAGAGGGCTGGAGCAGCTCTGCTATGTCAGGCTGCAAGAGTTGGGGCTTTTCAGCCTGTAGAAAAGGCTCTGAGGAGACCTTATAGTGGCCTTCCAGTATCTGAAGAGGGCCTACAGGAGAGCAGGGGAGAGACTATTGACAAGGTCTTGTCATGACAGGACAAGGGGTAATGGGTTTAAACTGGTGGAGGGGGCTTTTAAACTGGATGTTAGGAGGAAGATCTTTACAGTGAGGGTGGTGAGACGCTGGAACAGGTTGCCCAGGGAGGTTGTGTCTGCTCCCTCCCTGGATGTGTTCAAGGCCAGGCTGGATGAGGCCTTGAGCAACCTGATCTAGTGGGAGGTGTCCCTGCCTATGGCGGGGGGTTGGAACTGGATGATCTTTGAGGTCCCTTCCAACCTAAACCATTCTCTGCTCTGGCACTAACACCTTTGTGCAAGCAAGCAGATATACACAGCCACAGTTAATGGCTGCACAAAGGCCCAGGCCCCTCACAAACAGGCCTCAGCTGCCCCATGGTGTTTCCCAGAGGAAAATGGGCTCGATGAGTTGGTTGCCTGTGATCCCTGCTGGCTACTCGCCACCACAGGTAAACAGGTTCCAGGTGTCTCCTATTAAACACTTCCCTGGTCTCTGAGAGGCTGCTCTGGCCTGCAAGTGCCTTTGCTCCTGGGTCTCCTCTTTCCACTGTGCTCTATAGCCACAACTGTTGGACTGGATGGCTGGCAGCAGGGAGTTGCTTATGGTGCTGAGGTAAGTCAAGGTGCCAGTCTAGGGAGAGTTTGGCTTGAAATGTGTGGAGAAGGGGTGAGAGGGGAGGGTGCAGAGCCAGGGCGGCCTGTACTGGCGGGGTGTGGAGAGGAGGCCTGCCAGCCGTGCCTGGCTCCCAGGGGCTGTGGCCGTGCAGTCAGTGTTCTCTAGATGGTACTGGCTAGAGTTAGTGACTCTGTGGTGGCAGGGATGTGTCTCCCAATTTGTCTGTCTTGTTTGATATGTCTAACGCTTTAAAAAGTAGTTTGCTGAGAGGAGGGCTGTGGGAGAGGCCTGTAACGAAGACGCTGCATGCAGAACAGTGGAGCAGTGCCACTGCTGGGGTGGTAGCTTGACGTGCAGAAGTGCAAATACTTGCTGCCTTATAGGATGCCTTTTGCTGGTCCCAACTCCTACCTGCTGTTCTGGACTGTGATTTTTGGTGGTTTTTAAGATCAAAGCTCCAATGAGAGTTTATTGTGGCTTCTCTGTGTTTAAAGGGAGACTGTGGGAAAGATGGGGACAGACCTTTTAGCAGACCCTGTTGTGACAGGACAAAGGATGATGGTTTTAAACTAAAACTGGAGAGATTCATACAAGCTGTAAAGAATAAATTTTTCACATTGAGGATGGTGAGACGCTTACATAGGCTGCCCAGAGAGGTGGTAGAAGCCTCATCCTTGAAAACATTCTATGGTTTGAGGGACTAAGGACCCTGTTCTAGTCCTACTGACTTCAGGGGTATCTAAGTATTTGACCTTTAAAGGTCTCTTCCAACCTCAACCAGTCTATGAACTTATTATCAGAAGACTCGGTCTAGCCATTATCAATTTATTTTTGTTGGAAGAGACTCCTTCTCTCATGAGAAAACATTTTGTCCTTGCTGAGCATTCAGAGCTGAACTTATTGTCTCTAATCTGTCAATTTTATCAACTTCTCTCTGTGTGTGCTGCCTTTTCATTTTCCCCAGCAGCACATTGTTATTTCCTCTGTCTTTCAGTACATCCTGTGAGAAGCAAGCAGCAGACCTGGGGTGTGGGCACAAGGTGATGACTGAGATGTGTCACTAAGAGCTGGAGCTTGCTCTGAGCAATGGTCTTTTCTCCAGGGCTGGCTGTGGCTTACAGCAGAGCATCCTGGAATAAAGTGTTAACAGCTTTTGTGAAAGAGCATCTTTCCCCTTACCTGTGGATTTTGCAATCTGTTAGTTTTTCTTGTGACAGTGCAGAGTACCTGGGAGATCTGGACAACTTATTCTTTTCCCTTCAATCTTAAGCAGCAGCAGGAAGTATTTGATATTATTTGTCCTTTCAACTTGTTCTTCATGTGTCATTAATGCATGCATCTCTGTTCTTGCTAGAAAGAACGTGATACTGAACAAGGGTTTAAAAAAAAATTAACCCACTCCTCCTTACAATAGAGTTTGTTTCTTATCTGCATGGTTTTGGGGGTTTTTTCCCTCCTCTGATTCAGATGGATAGGAAAATGGCTATCTATTGAACACAAAGGGAATTTGTTTCATCTCATGAATGAAGCTGGAAGATCAAACTTTCAGGTGAGTTAGAACTTGGCTTGAACTTCATTGAGAAAACATCAAGGAAGATCATCCTGAAATGGACGTCATTTCCTAGGGAAGAATAATAAACTCCACCAGTGTAGTCTGGGAGGTTATCTGCTGGAGAGCAGCCCTGTGGAGAAGAACCTGGGAGTGCTGGTGGATAACAAGTTTATCCATGGGACAGCAATATGCCCTTGTGGCCAAGAAGGCCTATGGGATCCTGGAGTGTATTAATAAGATTTTGTCGAGCAGACCAAGGGAGGTTCCCCTCCCTTTCTACTCTGCCCTGGTGAGACCTCATCTTGAATACTGAGTTCAGTTTTGCGCTCCCCAGTTTAGGAGGGAGAGGGATCTGCTGGAGAGGGTCCAGCAGAGGTCTACGAGCATGATTAGGGGACTGGAGCACTGCCTGATGAGGAGAGGCTGAGGGACCTGGGTCTTTTTAGTCTGGAGAAGACTGAGAGGGGATTTAAGAAATGTTTCTAAATATCTGAGGGCTGGGTGTCAGGAGTGGGGGGACAGGCTCTGCTCACTTGTTCCCAGTGAAAGGACAAGGAGCAATGGATGGAAAATGCCACACAGGAGGTTCCACCTCAACACAAGGTGGATCTTCTTTACTGTAAGGGTCAAGAGCACTGGAACAGGCTCTCCAGAGAGGCTGTGGAGTCTCCCTTTCTGAAGACTTTCAAGTCCTGTCTGGATGTGTTCCTCTCTGACCTGAGCTACATTGTATGGTCCTGCTCTGGCAGGGGGGGATGGACTTGATGATTTCTTTAGGTCCCTTCCAACCCCTGGTGTCTTGTTATCCTTATGTGAAGGTCTCTGTAAGGCAGTATATCTCCCAAGCCTCTTACAAGTCCAAACTTCTGCATTGTGTGCACATCCCTGACAGTCTGTTCCTATTCTCTGATTCAGCTAAGCATTTAAACTGTTTCTAATCCTGTGTTTATCATACTGACCTGAGGCCTTCGTGGGGATGCTTGGTGAAAACATTGCCAATTTTATCTTCTTTTTCAGTATTTCTGAGCATCATGCTGTGTGTCTCTTCCCTCAGGTCTGTGAATTACTCATTGTAAACACCATTTTTCTGTCAATTTTTTCTCCCTTTGGTGCCTTGCTCTCCTGATTTCCAATATTTTTTCAATGACTCTGCTGCTGTGTGTTACTGCAATTTACACAACCCAGCAGTAGTTGCTGCTGGCTGCAATGCCAAGTAAACCTCGGTGAAGTGGGACTAGAAATCCACACTGTAGCAAGACACCAAATTTGCTGTTGGTCACAGAGGTTTGATGAGTAACTTGTTCCTCCAATATGAAAAGAGCATAGAAGTGTACCACCTAGGGAGTGGCATGCTCCCTTTGGAAGCTAATGAAGGAGCATCTTGGAGAGGAGATTTTGACTGTGTAAATTCTTTTTTCCCATTTTGACTTTGCTATTTGGAAATTTGTTATTGCTTTTTTTGTGCTGTGTCATTGACTTAGTGGCTGATGTCACGGCCAAATTTTCATTCTTGGGAAGCGAAAGATGTGCAAAGAGAATGAAAGGCTAGGTGGGGGTGAGGAAATCAGGTATTTTCTGTGGTTTGATGTGGAACCAAGTGAGACTGATATTTTGCAGTGAATAAGAGGAAATCTGATTTCTCAGGGGAAGGTCTTTCCAAACGTCTGCTATGTAAGCTTGATGTGTATGATATGCTTTTTGGAGCTGAGTACCAGGAACCCTCTTAATTCTAGTTACTCTTGACAATCATAATTGTGCCTCAAAAAAGAAATATAAAAGAAATTAATAAGCTGGACAATTTTCATTACTGGAAAAATTGTCAAAAGAGAAATAGCAAAAGAGCCTGGTTGGCAACATTTTTTTCTGTGGCTTTCCTGAACGCTGAATTTCATTACAGAGGATCTATCATTTAGTGTTCCTGGGATATCGCACATTCCACTAGAGGGAAATTCAAATCCTCCAGAGTAGCTTAAAGTGGTTTTCTTAAAATAGATTCCCCCCCTGGTTTGGGAGGAATGAGAACAAGAAACAGTGAAGGGCATGGTTAGGTGTGTGAGATCTCAAATGCTAAGCATGACCTGGCTGTATGAATCATACACTGAAGAACTGTGTGCATTTAAACTGGGCATTTAATGATGGGGATGATGAGTCTGAGCTAGGAAAATAAATTAAAATTCAAGTCAGAGTTCTAAAGATATTTTCAGTAGCCAAATCATTCAATTTCTTTTTTTAGGAGCTGCAACAGAATGCTAGAAACAAAGGCAAGTGGCTTAGGAAAAAAGCTCTGGGTGTTGGACTGCAGTCTGTTTCTGACATTTTCTGTGTGGTGCTGTTACTGTTGGTGTAATTTCCTTTATCAGCATTTCAGGCTGAGATGGATTATGGATAAACAAAGATGAAAAACTGCAGTTAATTGAAAAGACCTTTGTTTCCTAAGAGACCACCCTTTAGAGGTTCATGAGGTTGAAAGCAAAGGCAGGAGCTGTGAAGTCCATACAGCTGTCAGCTGAGAATGTATCAGTAAGAGAATTAATTTCACCAGGTGAAATTAGCAGTTGCTCTCCACAGTGAATTTCAAGTCACTGAAATATTTTGGCAGTGCTACCAAAATTCTTTTCTGCATATGTTGCATATTTCGTCTGTCTTTTCATGTTTCTACTGAGTTTCAGATGTGAAAACCAGGATTAATTCTGAAGGAATAATATTATTCAATAAAACTGCTAATTAATAAATCACTATCAGTACTGTATGAACCTTAAGGGATATGTTATGTGGATGACATGTTAATGCAGCATGCTGTAATTGGTAATGCAAGGACTGATCAGACTGCACTGACCCTTGACAGCTATCCAGCCATGTCTGTCAGTGGAAAAGGCAAAGTAAGTCATACAAAAGGAACTTTTTTTGCAGTTCAAGTGTAGACCTCATAGTAGTGTTCCAGCATCTGAAAAGGGCCTACAAAAAGGCTGGGGAGGACTATTTACAAGGTCTTGTCATTAAAAGACTGAGGGATAATGGGTTCAAACTGGAAGAGAAGAAATTTAAACTGGATGTTAGGAGGAAGTTATTTACAGTGAGGGTGGTGAGATACTGGAACAGGTTGCCTGGGGAGGTTGTCTGTTCCCTTCCTAGAGGTGTTCAAGGCCAGGTTGTGTGAGGCCTTGAGCGATCTGTTGTAGTGGGAGGTGTCCCTGCCTATGGCAGGGGGTTGGAACAGGATTATCTTTGATGTTTCTTCCAACCGAAATCATTCTATGTTTCTATAACTGGCAGATAAACAGTGAAGTGAAATTCAAGAATCCCTTGGTCACTGGGGTTTCTTCCTGGCCTTTTAAAAAGCCTGGAGGGGTGGAATGAATCTCTACTCTGTGATGATCGCAGTCTTTTATTCTGCTTGCGAGTTGGTAGCCTCAGTGCTTCATCTTCTTATTTGAAGAGCCTGACAGCCTGGTATTCTTCCTGCATCCATTGTGAGTTATGCTTCTTAAAGCCCAGTGATTGGAAGCCTGAGAAATGCTTGCAGGCACCAAACAGCTCACAGCAAGAAGTGCTGCATTCCAAAACTGCAATTTGAACTTTTTAAGACAGATATAATGAACTGATATTCTTACTTTCAGAAGAGCCAAATACTCCCCTTTTTCCAACTCCATTCCCTTTGAACCTTTACTGGATCCTTTTCAAGTTTATTCAGTCTTCCCTGGATTTGTGTTACCCAGTGAGATTCTTTATTACCAGCTGTAGTTCTAGAAGTAGTTTTTGGGACTTCTGAGGAGACTTTCAAGATGTTTCCTCCAATGTGCATGAAATGCTATAATAAAGATGGTGTCAGGAACTCTACAAGCTCTATTTTCCCTCAAGAGATGTCAATGTCCTCTGTGTAATAGCTGACCTCTACCAGCACAGGAAATAACATCAAGCAAGGTCTTCTCGTGCTTCCGAAAGATCCTATTGAGAGTTTGAGGAGCTTTTTTTGCTTAGCAGGTGGGTTTTTTCTGAAATCTGGCACTGGAAATATATAGTTGTTTCCCAATAGGACAAATAGAGCAAGAATAGCAAGTAGGTACGTTTCTGTGTATCTGTTACTTCAGATTGCATCTTGTTCTAAAACCCTGTTTAAAGAAATAGAAAAATGTAATTTCCTTTTCTTTGTTAGATGTGCACTGTTTTACATTACTCAGATGGTTATTTCAGGGGAGAAGCATTCTTCTTAACCTCAAAGATAGCAAATAAGTGTGGAAAGGCAGGAGTCATATTTTGTGCAGATATGCATCACTTTTGAGGTCACGTATGCAGACATCCTGCTTGCAATGTGAAGGAGATATACTCATCTCTAATTAACGTGGCTCAAAGCCTGCAATTAAAATCAACTTGTGTTCATGTCTGTTAACAGCTTCAGCTGTGCTGCTGTTGTTGTTAATAGACAATAATACTTAAAAGGACATTAAGAAATCTGAACCATGCTACATTTGTTTGCTTTAAAGTAAATTTTGCTTCATTTTAAGTGTCCAGTATGATTATTTAGGAGTCACTGCTGATAAGGGACTTTCTAGAGCTGCTGTGAAATAGGAGTTAATCAGCTTTAAGGAAGAGATTCATGGTGAGATAGTCAAGTATTCTCCTGTTCTGGCCATCTAAAGAAGTTTCATTTAATGATAATGATCAAAAGAAGCCTTTTGAAAAGATTTTTAAACCAAATGAACTTGAGAAAAAGCTGCTGAGAAGAAGTTCCTGCAAGTTCTTTCATCTGTAAGGTTCAGAGCAACCTCTGGGTCAATTGCTGTGCAGTAATTTGCAGAAATATAAATGCCTTAATTAAGCAAGTTTTAAATAAAAAGAGGAGCTAGAAATTGTTGACTAAAGTATTCGTACATCTCTGCTTTTCAGCAGTTGGAAAGTATGTTAATCTCAAGAGCCAATATATCCTCAGAATTTCTGTAGAGAATCTAACAAATTCATCTGCTTTGAAACTGCTGTCACATGGTGTGAGCACAACCACCTAACCTGATGAAAGCAGATAATCTTCTCTGAGGCAATCTAATCAATCCTTATGATTGTTATCAAATGTAATGTTTTCAAGGGGCACTGTGTTAGCCCAGATAGTATACTGAAGGGGGAAGAAATCACCTAATGGAACACCTTGCATACATTTAGTCAGAGAAAGCATTGACCCCAGCTGGGTCCAAGGTCTAAGTCTTTGGTTTTTCAGTGCTTTAAATGGAGCTACTGAAAAATAGTATTTAGAAGTCTACAGCTTGTTACTGTTAACTCCTTTATACTTTAAAATGTAAATGCTCAAGTTCTGCTCTGATGTTTTTTTGATTGGTGGACTATCTGAAATACCCTCCTCAATTCTCATACCCTTCAAACTTGTGAAAGTAAAGGGATAATTGTTTGCATCTAAAGCATGAGCACAGAGCTAGATATAATAGCTCACAGATACCAATATAACTAGGCTACTGTTCTCAGGGTGGTGTGAGTGAATGTGTTCATATAAAAGAAACAATCCTTCGCTCCACTCCCCTGCTGCTGAAGTACAGAAGAAGCCTTTGCTGCAGACCCAGGGCTCTGTAACCAGCATGGGCAATTGGACACAAATGTTGCCTGCCAGCTGTGCTGCATACCTTCAGTTGTTCATTGAAATGCCTTATTAAAGGCAGCAAAACAAATATTTGGACTGCTGCTGTGTCATCTCTGCAATGAGGAGACAGATCATCCTGTTTTATGGTTCTATTTGACTCCATTTAAGCTAAAAGCAACATCAGAAATGTAACAGACTGGGTGTGCATAAACTCTGTAATGGTGCTATGGGGATGTATAATCCAGTAGCTTTGGTGAAGTGTAAAATGCATCTTCTCCTCCCCGTTCATAGGGGTTGAAATCACATTTTCTCATTTGGATGTGCTTGTCTTTTTATTTTAAAAGACTTTATGAGTCTCTCAGATTTCAACACGTGTCAGCAGTCAGCATAGATTTAATTGAGATGTAAATATGACTCTGCAACAGTGATATATTTGTTGGTACTTAGGAGGGGAGGAAGAAGGAGGAAATTACTTTATGGCCTCAGTCAGAAGCCAAGGTTGTCCCCTAGATAGGTGCCTTTTCTTGGTCAGAGCTGGCCAAGGTTTCTATTTGGCAGAAGCCACAAAAGTGCTGTAATTAACATAATTTCCAGTCACTTGATTTTTTATTTTTAAAGGCCTCTTGTAACCAGGTCAGAAGGGAAAGGTTTACAGGGCAAGGCTTGAGATTATGTCTCCCTGTTATGATACTTTGAGCACCTTGCTGTTCATCATCTTCATGTCTCCACCACAATACTGAGTGAATGACCTAGGTTTGCTCTTTTGTAGCTCTTGTGTAACACTTCTGGTTCTTGCTCTGTGGAAAAATCAAAGCCTTTTACTTCCAAGGCTCCTTCATGTCAGTTTGTTGCCTTAATTAGTCTGGTTATATGCACAAGTATAGTTAATTTATTCCAGTGGGTTCTTGTCTCAGTTTGAACAGATTATACCCAGAAGTCATAGACAACTGAAGTCATACACAATTGATACAGTGTTTAATTTTTGTGACTATCCTAGAATATGGTTTGTTACTCAGAAACTCCATTTCTGGGCTTACCACTTGGCATGTCCTCCTCATTGTCTGCTCACAATTCTGCTGGATTTCTGTCCCTTCCCAGCCAGAAACCAAAGTGGAGAGATTAGAGCAAAGATATTAAAACAGATCAAAGGAGAAACAAACAGGGCAATGTCCCAAGACAAAGTGAGGGAAGTTTTGTTTGTTGTTTTTTTTTTTACTTTTTGTTCCTCTCAGCAAACCAAAGATATAGACATTATTATTTTCTTTTCACAGCCAATGATCTAATTTCTCTAGTTAAAATATCCCAATTAGCCTCAAACCAGCACAAATGTCCAACTTAAACCTCTCCTGGCAACCTCATCCTTAAACCTCATCCTGTCGCTTGTGTCTTGAAAGATGATGCTGACCTCCATTCAGGTAGCTGTAGAAAGCAAGGTGGTGTCCTCTGAGCCTCCTTTTCTCCGGACTAAACAACCCAAGTTCCCTCAGCTACACCTCACAGGACTTGTGCTAAATTGAACAGTAAAAATGAAGTCATTACTAAGGGTGATGTTAATTAGTAGTAAAGCTATTGTGGTAACAGCATTATTGCCATTTACTTTTCTGTCTGGACCATTGGTTTCTGATGCAGTGTCCAGGCTTATTTGAAAGGGTGGTAATCTCCCCTACAACAGCAAAAAGGAGCCAGTGACCAACAGTGATGTATCTGCTAGATTCACCCAAGTTTGCCCAAGCCATGCTGCCTGTAGAGGAAAAAAAAAAACAAAAACAAAAAGGCAGATTAATGGTCATAGACATGCAGAATGATTTTTATTAAAGGGACCTGAGAAATCATCTAGCTCCTATCAAAACAGGTTGCTCAAGGCCACATCCAATCTGACTGAATGCTTGCAGGGTTGGAGCCTCCACAACTCCCTGGGCAACCTGTTCCAATGCCCAACCACCCTCATGGAGAAGAATTTCTTCCTAATATCTAATCTAAGTGTAGCTTCTCCCAGTTTGAAGCCATTCCCCCTCATTCTGTTACTACATGAACAGAATGAACAAACATTGTGTAGGCTGCCAAAAATACTGAATAGCAAACCACAAACTGGCCATAAAGCTGCAGCACCATGCTGCTGCTTGAAGGCAAACAAATCTCTTTTGGGTAAGTAAGTGGGACCATCATATGGAAGACATAATTACAGTCCTTGAAATTTTCTTTTGGAAGCTGTGTTTTGATAAAGACAAAGACACAATCTCTTGCTCTCTGTATTACCATTGTTCTCTCCGGTAACACCAGCTATGAGACATTGAGGTGATTAGTTTACAGCATATGAAGGTTGGTTGCACTCAGAAAGATGATCTGTGATTCTCTGCCTCCCACTGTAAGGAGAATAAGAAATTAGCTCAGTACTCAGGCTAGAGCAGATTACATAAGGAGATGGTCTGTTCTCCATATTTGAAGGCCTTTTATGATAAGCTTAAAGTACCTCTGTGGATTGTTTCATATATCCCTCTCTTGACTTGGAGGAAGGCAATGGAGGACAGGCTTTTCTAGCAGTGTTTCCTGTGGAATGTTTAGTATGTGGAATCTCTTGAGGTGATGATCTCAATGTCTAGCCAAATTGTTTGGAGAGATTTTCCTGTCTAAGCTATAACCTTATGGAAGTAACTGTGAAGATTAAGAACGACCCTGGGTTTTGTCCTAAGGATTAGATCTCTTTTATAAAAGCAGAAAGAATACAGCATTTGGCTTGTTTATCTCAACTTTGATTTCTGGCTTCATTGACTGAGCAGATGGGATCAGTTCCATCTCAGTATGCTGCGAGGAGAATAATGATGATTGCAACTCTCCGTTGAGGTACTCAGAACATTCTTCATTCAGAGCTTAAATTAGTTTCAAATTGTTTGTAAAATTAGTGCATGTCATGCTTCTGTGCAGCTGAAGGCATGTTGTTTGAATGAGTGAGAAGACACTTGTTATTGTGGAGGTTTTTTTACTTGACTCAGCAAATATGAGCAGAATAAATCCTGTTCTGTTAGAATCTGGAAAGTGTACACATTGAGTTCAGGTGCACCAGGATTTTGGTCCATTCCTTCCCTAAAATTATGAGAGAGAAATTTAGCCCAAGGCATTTTTAAAAGGTGATAAGATCTAGAAACTCAAAAAATATCACCTTTTGTTGGTTCTAGATGCCATGCTAGTTGCACTAATATTGTTACTGTGAAGTCTAATATATTCTTAAGGAGGAAAGTTACAGAAAATAAAAATACCAATATTCTACTATGTGTTCTAACAGAAACAAGAGTTTGTGGATTTTAGAACAATTATTCTCTTCCTAAACAGAACTCTGCCATAATATTCAGAAATACTTACCGTTAATCATCATTAAGGATTTGCCAGCATGTAAATCTTGCCATGGCTGGAGAAAATCAGTACCCTAAATTAAGTGGAAATCAGAAGCGTTATAACAGCAACATATGATGTGTTGAGCATTCAAAACACTGAGCAGGTTGGCCAGTGAATGAGCTGCTATACCAGGCTGCTGCTATGAACACTGACAACAGTATCTTACCTGTTTGATTAAATTGTTACAGCATATAAAAGGGTGGAAAGAGCTGGGTTTTCACCTGCCTGTGAAACCCAGATCCTTCCCTCCTTTGAACTGAGTGCTGGTGAAGCTGGGGAAGACACCACAATGAGAGGATGGGAAATGACTGAGAGGAGTGATGCAGCCTCTGCCACTCCATAGAGTTGATGGTATTATGGACCAAGACACTTCGAAACCATGGCCTGAGTCAGGTGTATTGTTTGGTTGCTTGGTTTTGGCTTGGTTTGATTTTTTTTTTTTGATACTGAACACTGCACAACTACCAGAACCACTTTTGGGATCAATGACTGGGTATTTAGGAATCAGGAATCCAGCTGAGCAAAACACTGGAGATTTCTGTTGCCACCTGATCTCCATTACAGACTTAAAATATTTGTTGAAACTTGTTGTGAAGCTGGACAGAAATACACCATTTTAAGTACTCATGCAATTTTTCATGACGTGAGTTTTGCTTTGCTGTTTTGCAGTTTAAGTCCTTCCTAAATGATGAGTGTAAGCTGTGACTCTTTCTTTGCTTTGGGGTTCTGCAGCACCATGTGCAGTGCAGGTACTATACAAATCAAAGCCTATGCAACACTGCAAGGTAAATACTTTATGTGAGCAATGGTTTGAATTTCTTCTCACTATATATGAAAATTTATATGTGCTTTGATATTTAATCATAGAGTCACTTTGCTTGGAAAAGACCCTTAATGCCATTAAGTCCAACCATTATCTAATTCTGCCAAGGCTGGTGCTAAACCATGACCCTCAGCACCACATCTCTGCCTCTTTTAAACACCTCCAAGGATGGGATTCAACCACCTCCCTAGGGAGCATATTCCAGTCTTTGATAACCCTTTCAGTGAAGAAGCTTTTTCTAATATCCAATCTAAACCTCCTCTGGTGGAACTTGTAGACCATTTCTTCTTATCCTGTCACTTATTACTTGAGAGAAGAGAATGATGTCCACCTCACTCCTACCTCCTTTCCAGGGCTTGTAGAATGAGAAGATCTCCCCTCAGACCCCTTTCCTCTACAAAGAATGACTCCTAATTCTCTCAGCTTCTCCTCAGAACTGTTCTCCAGACCTTTCACCAGCTTTGTTGCCCTTCTCTGCACCCAGTTCAGAAGCTCAATGTCTGTTCTGTAGTGAGGACCCCAAAACTGAACTGTGTACTCAGTGTGGCTTTAACAGTGTTGAGTATGAGGGACAATCACTTTCCAAGTCCTGCTGGACATATTATTGCTGATACAGGCCAGGCTGTTGTTGGCCTTCTTGGCCACATGGTCTTGTATTCATCCAGCTGTCAATCAACATCCCCAGGACTTTCTCTTCCGGGCAGTTCCCACATACTCTTCCCCAGTCCTGCAGTTTTGTAGGTGGTGTGACTGAAGTACAAGACCCATAGTAACATTTTTGCAAAGAATATTTGCCTTTTCTTAAGCATTTAAAAAAAAAACCACCAACCAACGAAGCCATCTCCTATCTGTTATCTGCAAAAACTCTCCAGAAATTCTGTTCTCAGAATAACAGAATTAACCAGGTTGGAAAAGACCTCTGAGATCATTGAGTCCAACCTGTCACCTAACCCTTCTAATTAACTAAAGCACGGCATGAAGTGCCTCATCCAACCTCCTCTTAAACACTGCTAGGGCTGGTGATTCCACCACCTCCCCAGGCAGCCTGTTCCAATGGGCAATCAGTCACTCTGTGAAGAACTTCTTCCTAATGTCCAGCCTAAACCTGCCCTGGCTCAGTTTGAGACTGTCCTCTTGTTCTTTCACTGGATGTCTGGGAGAAGAGACCAACCCCTGCTTGGCTACAACCTCCTTTCAAGTAACTGTAGAGAGCAATAAGGTCTCCCCTGAGCCTCCTCTTCTCCAGGCTGAACAACCATGGTTCCCTCAGCCACTCCTCATAGGGCTGTGCTCCAGCCCTCTCACCAGTCTTGGTGCTGTTCTCTGGACATGTTCCAGTACCTCAGCATCTTTCATAAATTGAGGTGTCCAGAACTGGACACAGTACTCAAGGTGTAGCCTAACCAGCTAACCAGCACTGAATACAGGGGCAGAATAACCTCCCTGGTCCTGCTGGTCACACTATTCCTGCTACCAACCAGGATGCCATTGGTCTTCTTGGCTTCCTGGGCACACTGCTGGCTCATGTTCAGCTGGCAATCAACCAGTACCCCCAGGTCCCTCTCTGCCTGGCTGCTCTCCAGCCACTCTGTCCCCAGCCTGTAGCACTGCATGGGGTTGTTGTGACCAAAGTGCAGAGTCTGGCCCTTGGACTTGTTAAAACTCATGGTGTTGGACTGCACCCATCTATGCAGCCTGTCCAAGTCCCTCTGCAAAGCCCTCCTACCGTCTAACAGATCACCACTTTTTCCCAACTTGATGTCATCTGCAAACTTACTGGACTCAATCCCCTCATCCAGATCATCAATGAAGATATAAAACAAGACTGGGCCCAGCACTGATCCCTGGGGCACACCACTAGTGACTGGTCACCAACTGGATGTGGCACCATTCACCACCACTCTCTGGCCCTGGCCATCCAGGCAGTTCTTAACCCAGCACTGAGTGCTCCTGTCCAAGCCATGGGCTACCAGCTTGGCCAGGAGTTTGCTATGGCAAACAGTGTCAAAGACCTTATTGAAGTCCAGATAGACTACATCCATAGCCTTCCACACATCCACCAGGTGGGTCACCTGGTCATAAAAAACATCAAGTTGGTAAAGCAAGACCTGCCCCTCCTAAATCTGTGCTGGCTGGGTCTGATTCCCTGGTCATCCTGTATGTGCCCTATGATTGCACTCAATGATCTGTTATGGCACTGAGGTCAGGCTGACAGGTCTGTAATTTTCTACATTCTCCTTCTGACCCTTCTTGTGGATAGGCACCACGTTGGCTGGCTTCCAGTCTTCAGGGATCTTTCCAGTGATCCAGGACTGTTGATAAATGATGGCCAGTGACCAGGGCCAAAATTGGATGTAACAGCTTGGTATTAAAGCATTTATATCTTATTACTTGTCCCTTGAGTTGTGCAGTTCTGCCATCAGGGTTTCACAGAGCAAACCTTCCAAAGCAAATAAATAAATAAATAAAATCCCAGCTGACAAGCTAATATAAATGGTATGAAACAGAAGGGCAAATGGGTAAAAAAAGGACTTATTTGACATAAACAAATTAGAGCTGTTGACAGTGTGGGTGATTTTGAGAAGTGCAGTTCCATTAAATTCACAGATACGAATCCTGACAAATAACAAGCCATGGTAATTTATATAAACAAGGAAAGGAAATAAGGAGTGGATGTGGAAATTTAACAGGAATGTGGTTGTTAGTGGAGGACAAACCACTATGAGTAATATGGATAGGGAAATCTGAGAGTCCCTGAAGTAATGAGGCAATGCTAATGTGTGGTGCCCTGCTGGAAAGGGGTCACAGAGGAGGGCTAGTGTGGGAGGGCTGGAGGGAGATCTGGGTTCTCTGATTTTTCACACCAAGCACAGGTGCAGGCTGGGTGGAGGATGGATAGACCCTATGGTCTGAAGGAGGAGGACTTCAAGTAAGAAACTCAACTTGAGCCAGCAATGCCAGAAGCCAAGTGTATCCTGGGCTGCATCAACAGCAGCATGGCCAGCAGGCTGAGGGAGGTGATTCTCCCACACTGCTCTGGTGAAAGCCTGTCTGCAGGGCTGTGTCCTCAGCATGAGAAAAATGTGAAACTGTTGCTGGGAGCCTAAAGGATGGCCATAAAGGTGATCTGAGTGCTAAAGCACCTCTTTCATGGAGGCAGATTGAGGGAGTTGGGGTTGTTCAGTCTGGAGAAGAGAAGGCACCAGGGAGACCTAAAAGCAGCCTTCCAGTATTTGAAGGTGATCAACAAGATAGCTGGTGAGGAACTTGTTATAAAGGAGTGTAGTGACAGGGCAATGGATAATGGCATCAAACTGTGAGAAGCTTGATTTAGATTAGGAATTAAGAGGAAATTCTTCAGTGTGAGTGTAGTGAGGCACTGGAACCTGTTGCTCAGAGTTGTGGTGGCTCCAAGCCTGGAAATGTACAAAGCCAGCTTGGATGAGACCTTCAGAAAGCTGGACCAACAGGAAGTATCCCTGCCCATGGCAGGGGGACTAAACTTTAAGTGACTTCCTATCTAAAATATTCTACGGTTGTATTGAAAACAGGAAGTGTACTTGATCAGTATCGTTAGATTGTAAAGTCACATCAAAACTGAGGTCTTGTTGCCATGTTATTGGGTCCAGATGTCTGTAATGTTGATTTAAGTGCAAGCAGTATGTCTGTGATTTGCTCATCCAGTGGACCATCTAGCATTTTATCTGCTTTACACTGAAGTCTCTGTGCAGATACATAGTGTCTGTTCATTCTGAACAGTCGATATCACATATAACTGGCCTGCAGGCTCCTTGTGAAGTTCGTGTCCCTCTGCTCTTCAGAAAGAGGTCTTTTTTAACCTTTCATTGAGGGCTCTTAATGGACCAACCTATTAAAAATTCAAAGCTCTGTATTTATTTAGAAAAAAGCTGTTAATTATAAATGTCCACCCATATGGCCATTAAGACTAACATTTAGTAGGATAAAGAGGGAGTGAATCTTTTAGACAATAATGAACTATTTTAGAGGAATGAAACTGTTTTGATGTTGTGTTTCATGTAAGTTCAACAATGGAGTGGCATTTGGTAGCCCACAGTGGTTCACACTGAAGAACTTTGTTTCCTTTTCTTTTATATTTTTAATGCCTTGCAACTGAAGAGTGTCTATTAAGAAAAAACAAGCCACAAAAGAAATGCCTCAAGGAAAGCCAGATGGCTGAATATTGGCGTCTGAAATGAAAATAAAATATTCAGCCATACATATGTGCTTTAAACACTCTTAGCTGCAGTCCTTTGTTTATGAGCCAGACTCATTTTCTTTGTTTTTTGCAATGGTATCTTTGAACTTGTTTTGCATATGTCTTAGAACATCAAAGCTGAGCAAAAATGTGGCTTAGGAGATTTTTGGTGCTTATTGATTTTAGCGCCAAATCAAAGATAACAGGGTCAGATTTTGGGCAAACATCATGCCCTGAATTAGAGGAGGTTGTTTAGGACAGAAGTGAGCTTATTCATGTATCATACCTCAGTCTGGCAGGTTGTTTAAAGCTCTGAATGTGGACAGGGATATCATGAACAACTTTCCTGATAACACTGCTACTGCATGTAGTTCTGCTCACACTGAAAATCTTTCAGCTACATCTGTAATGATGGTGTCCTTGCTGTCTGGAAACAGCTTGTGCCACATGAACACAAATGAGTTCAGGAAAACATGTGTAAGTAAGCAGACGCCACTGACAACAGAAAGTGAGGTGGAGATATATAAAAATTCAGTTTTACAGAAGCCCAGCCAACTCCTGGAGCAACCTACAAAATTCCCTGCAGGTACCCAGCATTTTTAATCTGATACAGAAAAGGGCAACTGTTGTGTTGTTACTGCACTGCCAGCCTTCCACTTTGGTTGAAAATTCTCCTTTTAATATTTCTGGTACTTTCCTGATTTCATAGTCTGGGCAGACCTTTGAAGGCAATGATTAAAGACTGGGATGACATCAGTGATTGCCACCAAAAATGCATTTCTGGGAAGTGTCCATCAGATACACAATGTTGTGAATGGTGTCTGAATAGAACCTGCCATTTACTCTGTAATGTTTTAGTGCAAAGGCCCTTGATGGAAATGTGCATGGCATGTGTTTTTCAGCATTGAGGAAGCTGAGGAGATGACAGTCCAATTCTATTCAAACCTGCTTACTTTTTTTTTTTTTTTTTCCTCACTGTTTGGAGATAAAGTTGTGAGTTGGATCTGCTTGCAAAGTCACTTTGCTACTGTCAGAAACTCATCATTCCTTCCTCTCTTGAGACAAATGACTCTAAAGTACCCAACTATTGGTGCTTGAGATTGAAAACGTGGGAGTGAAATTACATGGTTTAAACTCAAAGCAGTATGGATTCTTGTTGTATGTCTCCCTGCTCAGTCTCTTCCAGGCATTCTTAACCGCCCTCATACTTTGGCCCATCTGCTCAGGAGTGCTGGGAACTTTTGTAGCATGTGAGACAGTGTAAGTACTACTTTGACAAGTCACTGGGTATCCAAGGAAGGCTGTGAGTGGGTGCATCTCTATATAGCTTACTCCCATTGCTGTAGAGAATGAAGAAATGCGATGTGGTGGGGGCTGGACTGGTGCCTTTCAATCAGGTCTTCACTGTTAGAGCTGCTGCCTACAGCAATATAAATTTAGAATGGTTATATATTGCAGCAGTGCTAGATGCTGATTTGGGTCTGAAGGAAGATTGGGAGGGTGAGAAACGGATTAAGGTTTATTGTAAAATTGCTAAATCTGTGTGAGGACATGCAAGATGTAATTCCTGTTCGTCAGCAGAGGGATGATTCACAGCTTTGAGAAGATATTAGGAAAGGAAGAGGTCCATCTAAGAACTTTAGATTGATGCATCAAATAGACAAAGGTTTATTAAAAATAGTTCAGTTTTGAAACTACTCATTAGTGAGCACAAACAGTTTTCTCTAGATCTTACTTCTTAACCTGCTGCCAGTTGTCTCACCCAGCAGCAGTAGCCAGCAGAGATTTCCAAAAGAGATCTATATTCACAAGTACCACTTGGCCATCAAATAAATGGGAAGTTCAGAACCTTAAGTTTGTATCTGATATTTGACCCAGGTCTTGGTCAGGTTTTTTGTGACAGGCTGGGTAGGAAGAGCAGAAACCCTTAACACAGAATCAAACATCTGATCTACAGAAAAACTGTGTCAAGCTTGAGATAGTAACAAAGAGTAGAATCAGAGATGTGTAGATGCAACATATTTTAAACATTCAAATATTGGTAGTGTTTAATTTCTGACTTAATTTAGCTAGTAGACATTTTGATATATTTTGGTTACTCAAAAACTCCAGCTGCAGAAGGTATGCACAATTCTTTCCTGTGAGCTTTCAGGAGCCCTAGACTAGGCTTCCCAGAGAGGTTGTGGAGTCTTCTCTGGAGAGATTATAAACCCACCTGGACACTGTGATCCCAAGCAACCAGCCCTGAATGACCCTGCATTACCAGAGGGGTTGGACTAGATGATCTCCAGAAGTCCCTTTCAATCTCAACCATGCTGGAATCCTGTGAATATATAAAAAGAAAATGCACAAGACTGGAGTCTGCTGCTGGGAGAACAGAAGACAACTTAAACAGAAGTCATTGTTAGAGATGCTATCACAGGTTACATAGACATAGTACTACACATCCCTAATGCTCTACAGATATTTAGATTGGTATCCCTCTGAGCAAAACTGCTCCATAGAATAACAACTCCTCTTTGTCCAAGGACTCTGAAGCCCCTCTGATGAATGCAGTGATTTTGTCCCCAACTAAGGTCTTGTTTCTTGGATGGAAATTTACACTTCTGAAGGGCCTTTCCTGAATGTAGCGAAAGCAACTGTCCGCTATGAGAACACTAGAATCATAGAATTGGTTCAGTTGGAAAGGACCATTAAGATCATTTACTACAGCCATTATCTAACTCTATCAAGTCTAAACCATGTCCTTTAGCAGCACATCTGTGTGTCTGTGGATATTTAAATAATACATTGTTGCTCCAAGGGGAGCAAGCTTAGATGGAAATCCATAGCAGGGAGCAGATTTTTGTGCTCTCAGGTGAGTCAATACTGTCATGATCCCTCCAAGGTGATTTGTGTCAGTTACATGAGACCACTTAGTGACTGCTGAGACAGAGCATTGTCACAACCCCACATCAAACACTGATGTCCATGCATCATCACATGCTTTGCGTGGACAGCAGTACTTGAGTACATCACACTAGCCAGTGGTAAAGAGGCTTCCTGGAATTGGTGGAATTAGTATTTGTGTCAGTTCCTTGTGTAAATTTCAGTGAATTCCTATTGCTCAGTTTTAATCTAGATAGAGGGGTTTTTTTTCTGTGCTAATCCATTTGTTGAGACCATTTTGGGGGAAATCTCTTATATTGTCATTTGTAAAGCCTTTTCACTTGAGCAGATGGAAATGCATTCAGTGACTCCATCTTACTTAATATGAAAGTCAGTCTGTTTCAAAGTCACTTGTTGTTTGCAATGTCATTTTTGCAACCATAAAAACTGGGAGCTGAAAACACAGTTTGCATTTGTTATGTTAACCTTTGTCATGCTGGTCTTCATCAGCTAGAGATCAGGCAACAATCAAGGTTGTTTTCAATCCTTTGTGCCACTCTCCCAGTTAATTTGTCTTAAGTTTTACAGCAGGAACATTTCTGTTTAAACATAAATCCCCTAGCCCGTGTCTATCTGCTACCTTTTTTTTTTTTTTTTTTTTTTCTCCTTTCTTTAAGCTATTTGCAATTAAACCTCTGTAAAATATGAAGTATCAGAATTATTAAACTATCTTGGCAATGAAGAGGCATGAAACAGATGAATAATGAGAAGCAGAAGATAAGAAGCAGTAATGCCACTTCCATCCTGAAGTGCCTATTCTGGCAGAGTTCACATCACCTTGTAATATTTCATATCCTATTTATGAGTCACAGTAATGATTAAGTGAAAAAAAATCTCACCAAAGTACAGTTTTGACGTTTGTTTAAATTATGGAAATGAGACACTTCAAACCCTCCTTTGCTGAAGATGAGATTACCAGGACAATTTAACTTAGAGAAGTATGGCGATAAAGGAAGGATGGACAGGACTATATATTTGGGGTTTTTTTGCCTGTGTCCATTTTGAGCAATGCATGAGTATAACTAACATGACATAATAAGCTGCTCCCTTTCTTTTTTTCCCCCAGCTATTGGTCTGTGACAATTCTGTCTTCATGGATAATGTACATCTGTGATAAAACTAAAAGCAAAGCTCATTGAATTATGAGAATGAGATCACTAAGGGGTCTGGAGAATTCCCTTGAGGAATTCTTAGCCCTTGGAGTATTTTTCTATGTGAGAAAAAACATATTGGAGCTATAAAATTCGAGGAGCCTGCTTCCCTTCTTTTTTACTAAGTTTTATAGGAATGCCTCTCCTTTGCTTTCAGTGATGTTTGCTGAAGATTCTCACTACTGTGAAAAATTAGTTCTGTGGTGTTTGATGACTTAGATAATTTTGAGAGCATTTTTCTTTTTTGTCTGGATGATCAAGATCCTGGACACTATTTTGGGGATGCTTCTCAACATGAATATGTGGAGCTATTAATTTGATGTTATTCACTAGGCCTTATTATTACGAGCCTAGAAAGTAGGAATAAAAACCATATTTAAGATTTCTGCATAGTGTGCTAATGAGATAGGTCTATGGAAGCCACTGTGGACAAAGAAGCAGCAAGAGACAAATATGGAGGCATTAAATCTGGATTCTCAACACTACAGATTATTAGGGCAGCACAAAGACCTGCAGCAAAATGTTCTGGGAGATAAGCTGCCTTAACAGTGTAAAGGAGAGGACTAAAAGGAACTTCTCAAGTGATTCTGTTTTTCTCTCTATCTTATACAGAGAAGTAAGGAATCACTTAAGTTCCTCAGTGTCGAGGTTTAAGCAGTTACCTGCCCCCCACCTTTTGATATAACCCCGGCTAGAAGTCAGAACACTGGAAGTTGATAAATGAAGCTTTATATTTACAGCAATGCACAATATACAAGCAAATATTTACAATGTATAAAAGATATTTACAGATATTTACAGTGAAAAAGTAATACAGAAACACCACACCCCTCCCAGAGACCAAAATCCCTGAGGGGTTTTCCAGCCATCCGTACCACCTTTCCCCCCTTCCCCAATCTTATCTCACCATCTGTTGACACAGCAGATAGACGGAGGTAGATCGGCCAGGGGGATTAGCATAGGAAAGAGGTTAGTGGAATTATGAAAAATCAGCTGCAAATGCAGGGATGAAGGAACCATGCAAGAGAAGCAGCTGCAGCCCAGAGGGGCCTGAAGCACTCTGACTTAGCTATATTTGGGTTACAACTCTTAAAACAGTTTTTTTTTCTTTCTCAGTAAAGCTGTGAGTGAAGTGACATAATGTATTTCTATTTCTCAGCCAATAGTCTAATTTCTCACTCAAATTCTCCAATTAGTTCAAACCAGCACACTCAGTGTTTACACAATGCTGGTCAGTCATTCAGGGTGCTGAAGCTTCATGTCATCCACTAGCCACTACTTAAGTGTTAATGGCATTTGAGAATAAGAAGCTTGGAAACATCTGTACTATCTGTCTGCTGTTCCATGACTACCATCATTAAGTGAAAGGTATGCCTTGGATGTGGCTTTATCCAGCTCAAGAATACTTCCTGGCTTCTCAAGCCTCACTTATGTTGGATCTGATTGTATTTTTAATTAAATGCTTATTCAGTTGGAAAGCGTTGATTCGTGAAAGCCAAAATGTTTTGGGGAAATGTGCTGATTTGTAGTTTCTTTTGATTTCTTATTTCTTTCATCATGGTGACTGTCTGGCTTTTTTTTTTTTTTTTTTTTTTTTTTTTTTT